>VUQH01039139.1:11626-27881 GCA_015106775.1 Etroplus canarensis
TCTTTACTGCAACCGCCTTTAGTTGCTGCTTGTTTGTGGGTCTCTCTGCCGTCACTTTTGTCTTCAGTAACTGAAAAGCTGCTCTGCTGGGTTGAGATCAGGTGACTGATTTGGCCATTGAAGGACATCCCATCTGTTGCCTTGAGAAACTCTTGAGTTGCTTTTGCAGTTTGCTTCGGCTCGTTATCCGTTCGCACCGTCTGATCAGTTTTGCAGCATTGGGTTGATTTGGAGCAGAGAGTACAGCCCTGTACACTTCGGAATTCACCCTGCTGCTTCTGTCAGCAGTCACGTCGTTAGTAAACACCAGTGGCCTGGTTCCCCTGGCAGCCATACATGCCCGTGCCATAGCATTGCCTCCGCCATGTCTGCCAGAAGGTGATGTGGTTTGCTCAGATCACGAGCTGTTCCTTTCCTGTTGTGGAGGTAATTTGGCAGAGGTTTTACACCGGATGCCCTTCCTGACACAACCCTCCATGGTTAGAGGGGCTTGTGTCCCCACCTGGGATCTTTCACTCGTAAGGTGAATGTGCGAACCACTGCACTATGGGGACACTAGTTGTCCCATTACTTTTGAGCCTCTGTGTCACTGTCCCAAAATCTATGGCCCATCCATGAAATCATAAACCAGTTGTTTAATGATCATTTTAAAGAGAGTGAAATAAAATAGAAAGTGTCACTGTTTTCTGCCGTTTGAGGTTTTAAAACATTAGTTGCACCAATTAAGTAACTTTTAATCCCTTCAGTATTGTTTTATGAATGAATACTGTACAGTGTTTTGGCTAAAGCTTCACAAAGGACGATTTAACAGTTTTCCTCCTTTTCCTAACAAGGACAGTTTTTTTTTTCTTTATTGAATTTGAAAAATTGTCTAATCTCAGAGTGCATTGTATGATAATGTGTCGTGTTAGGTCTGCAGCACAGTGGCCGTGGAAGAAGAAAGAGTCGAAGGGATTCTTCAGAGGCTCCAGGTCAGTTTTGTGAAGGTGTAATCTATTTCTTTTTCTGTTATCAGTTCTTTATTATAGTATTGGACAATGTTAGAATCATAAGGTTATACTATATGAGGTGACTGTTTATTAGGCACACCTGCTAGCCACCGTAGAGTCATAAATGGTTCTCTGCTTCAAGCCCTTGCCTGTTTTTAATACCCCATGAATACAAAAACATACCCAGTCTCACCCAGTAAAAGCTCCACCACTGCAAGACCAAAATGACCTGCCTTGAGCTCTGTGAATAAAAGACACTTGAAAGAATTCTGAAGTGCAGTAAGTTTTTCCTTTCACCTGCACAAAGTTCTAAACTGAAGAATGAATGGCAGCTTACAATAGACATCTGCCTTGTGAGTCTTATCACTGTCCCTCATCGTGATTATTTAAAGTGTCCTCTGGTTTCCGTTTCTTTGGTAGAACCAGCCCTGAGCGCGACCCTCTCATCCTTCTGTCCAGAGAAGCTCCAGAGCTGGTGGATGCAGAGTACACGAAGAACCAGGCCTGGAAGTCTGAGAAGGTCTGTCATACTAACTCCACATCAGGCCAGAGACACTGGATACAGAAAGTCTCAACACTGACGTTAAAAAAGAGACCACGATAAATAAAGTTTCAGAACTTTTTCCACCTTTCGTGTGACCTGTAACCTGTACGAGTCAACTGAAAAAGAAGCTAATCTGTTGATGGTAATATAAACTGTAAGCTGGTTAAATACGTGTGCACACCCTAAAACTTTGTTAAAGCTCCTTTTGCTTTAATTACAGCATTCAGTGTTTTTGGGTAGGAGGCTGTCAGCATGGCACATCTCGACCTGGCAATAGTTGCCCCACTCTTCCTTGTAAAAGTGCTCAGAGTCTGTCAGATTGTGAGGACATCTCTTGTGCAGCGCCCTCTCCAGGTCACCAAACAGGCTTTCAGTTGGATTGAGGTCTGGGCTCTGGCTGGGTCATTTCAAAACTTTCATTTTCTTCTGGTGAAGCCGTTCTTTTGTCGATTTGGATGTATGCTTGGGGTCATTGCGGTGCTGAAAGGTGAAATTCCTCTTTAGCTGTTTTTCTTTGTAAGAAAAGGCTTCCGTCTTGTGACCCTGACTCATAGTTCAGACGGGGAGAAAACAGGAGATTGTTGTCACGTGTTCTACACAACCAGTACTTGACGTCCAGTTCAGCTCTCTGTGAACCGTGGCTTTTACTGCAGGATGCAACTGAGTAACTGTCAGGAGGAAAATCCTACGACGGCAGCTGAACTTTATTTGGGGTTAATTGATGGCAGGAGTGTACCCAAAAACACTGAATGCTGTGATTACAGCAGAAGGCGCGTCAACAAAGTGTGAGTTCTGGTTCTTTTACAGTTGAATTGTAAAGGTTTTAGGTCACGTTAAAGGTGGTAAAAGAAATGAAATGATTTATCATGGGCTAGGTTTTTTTTTTTACATACTTGATGGCTCTTCCTCCCTTCAGCTTCTGATCTGCGTAGCAACCAGTTTTGTATTTTGCTTGTGTTTTAGGACACACTCGGGAGACCCCCTGCCAAAGAAATTCCCCTGGTAGATCACTGCAAATACAAGTAAGCGGGCTTTGGATCAATATAGAAATGAATTTGAACATGCCTTTCTTTCCATTGGACCCATGATACCTAAATCTTTTCCAGCTCTGTTTTTTTTTATTCCTGGACTAGAGCAGATCTGTGTGATCCACAGCTCAAAATAATCCTCCTTTAGCTTGTTCTGGGCCTTGGTGCGGCCCCTCATTTCATCCTCTGTCTGAAACGAGCCTCTTTAGCCCCTCCCTCCTCTAAAACTAAAAGCCTTTTGATTGGCTGCCTCAGGCAAACATAAGGTTTGGACGGCAGGGTTTTCACATGAAAGAGCCAAGAGAAGAAACGGCGTCCGAAACTGAGAGTTTAGCGCAGTCCGAAGCCTGAAACGGGGGTCATGTCGAATGTGAGCGTCCAGAACAGAAGGAAAACCCAGCAGGTTTGATTCGCTGTTTACAGTTTGCTTATCTAGAAGTCCGTGATACAATCAAGACGTGACCTTTCGTAATTGACTTTTGGAATCCGTGCATGAGGTGCACAACAGCCCTGTTCTGCAGCTGAGATGACACAATCTGTCATCGAACTCTGTGACGACAGAGCATCACCTCAACGGCTGGACTTGACTGTGAAAAGAATGCGAGGCTGCTCAAGATGCCAAGCAAGTGATCTTTTTGTAAACTGCAGTCTAATCAGACTTTTCTCTTCACTCCCCTGCAGGTATTTGTTCAACTTCCGGGGCGTGGCAGCGAGCTTTCGCCTCAAGCATCTCTTCCTCTGCGGTTCGCTGGTGTTTCACGTAGGCGATGAATGGCAGGAGTTCTTTTACCCTCAGCTCAGGCCCTGGGTCCACTACATCCCAGTCAGGCAGGATCTGTCTGACGTCAGGTACCTCAGCATGTGTCGCCTCCTTTTCAAATGAGATCACCTGGCCACTTCATTAGATACACCTTGCTAGTGCTAGGTTGGCCCCCTTTTTGCCTTCAGAACTGCCTTTTACAGGAGCCACGGACAGGTCGTCTACGTGTTGTAGCTGTTTACTGTCACCAGGGGGAGATGGCAGCTATTTTCAGGTAGGCTGTGGCGTTTAAACGATGCTTATTTGCTAATGAGCGTGCCAAGCAGATATCCATCACGCCACCACCAGCCTGAACCACTGAGACAAGGCGGGATGGATCCATGTTTTCTTGTTTGCGCCAAATTCTGACCGTAGCATCCAAATATTGCAGCAGAAATCAGGTCTCTTCAGACCAGGCAGTGTTTTTCTAATCTTCTAGTGCCCAGTGTTGGCGAGCCCGTGTGTGTCATAGCCAGTGTGGCCTCCTGCTGCTGTATCGCATCCGCTTAAAGGTTCAGCGTGTTGTGCATTCAGAGATGCTCTTCTGCATACCTTAGCTTGAACGAGTGGTTGTGGAAGTTAAATGTTGCCTTCCT
The DNA here is from genome assembly GCA_015106775.1 of Etroplus canarensis. Taxonomy (NCBI): domain Eukaryota; kingdom Metazoa; phylum Chordata; class Actinopteri; order Cichliformes; family Cichlidae; genus Etroplus; species Etroplus canarensis. The sequence continues at coordinate 15,583 of VUQH01039139.1, forward strand.
GTCAGCTTCAAAGCAGTCTGGCTATTCTCCTCTGGCGTCAACAAGGCGTTTTTACCCACAGACCTGCCGCTCGCTGGATAGTCCCTCTTTTTTTGGACCTCTGTGACGCCTAGAGACGCTTGCGCGGGGAAAATCCCATCACATCAGCAGTTTCTGAAATGCTCAGACCTGCCGATCTGGCAACGCACAAAGTCACTGAAATCACCCCGTTCTGTTGCTCGGTTTGAACTTCAGCAGGTCATCTGGGCCATGCCTGCGTTTGCTGCCATCTGCTTGGCTGATCAACAAGCAGGTGAACAGGTGTACCTAATAAATTGGCCAGTGAGTGGACTATATTCTTACCTCTCGGACGAATAAAAAAATGTTTCATTGCTGCTGTTGAACAGAAGCATCAGTTTTAAATTCACACGTGTTGAAAACCACAGTGATGTTCAGACACTAACATGTCTGTCCAACGTGTCCTCAGGGAGCTGCTCCAGTTTGCTAAAGAGAACGATGCCATCGCCCAGGAGATCGCCACCAGGTAACGGATCAGAACTTCGTGATCGGGCTGTGTTGTTGCTCCGTCCTCGTCCCAGCGTTACGCCACTTTTCCATTTCCCCATCCTCCATACAGGGGCAAGGAATTCATCCTCAGCCACCTGGAGATGGATGACGTGTCCTGCTACTGGGAGACGCTCCTGACCGAGTTCAGCCGCCTTCTCACCTACAAACCCCAAAGAAAGCCCGGCTACAGCCAGATAGTCCACAGAGCCAGCAGGACAGAGCTGTGAGACGGACTGCGAGGGGCCAGAGCAGCCGCTGTGGATGGACACCTGGGATTATGAATGTAAACGCGTCACAGCGTCTGATTTCCTTTTGAGCGGCACTACACGGTGTCGTCTGCGTTTCGTTTTTGTCTGTTTTTATTGAACTGTTCAGCGATCTGACGCTCTGTTCTGATTCCTTTCATGCGTTTCTGTTGAGTTCAGTGTTTCGGTCCAACGTGTCTCCCAACAGTTAGAGGGCACGTAGCTAGGGTCACACAACTGTAGAAGATGCTGCCATTATATGGACGCGTGTCATCGAGAAATAGTCCCCCTTTGTGATGCAATACCTTCAACTGTCTTATGTGCCAGAACTGCATCGATCAGATCCGATGAGTTGATTTGCTGCCAGAAACGACGACTGTTTTCATGCCCGTTAAACCAGCACAGCGCCATCCTTTGAATTGTTCTGCTTTTGTTTTATAGCTGGCTCACGCTCGAGCAGGCTTTGGTGGCGTCCACGTGGAGAGCAAAGGAGGGATTAGAGTTGGCAAAATGCCTCCCGAGACTCACAAACTGACTACTCACTAGAATCTAATGAAACACTTTGCAACGTCTGGAAGACTCGTGACAAACGCTTAAGTCGGGGATGCTTTAAATTTCCTAAAAAACTGAATGGTATGGATGTAGTCTTCCCTCTGTGCCCGTTTAGTACGGTTAGCAAGCAGAGGCCCAAACTGGTAAAATCCTGAATGGTAAATGGACTGGTGCTTATTGAGCACTCAGAGTGCTTTTAACTACAGGTCTCATTCAGCCATTCATACAGCGCGTTATCCTGTGCCTTTTAAGCACATTTTAACAATCACGCACACATCCACACTCTTGGTGGCTGCATCGAGAGAAATTTGGGGTTCACTGTCTTGTAAGCCTGGAGAAGCCAGGCATTGAACCGCCAGCCTTCCTGCTCTACCTCCTGAGCCGCGGCCGCCCCCCCCAGAAATGAACACAAGTGCAGGGAGTATGCGGTAGTAGCCCGTCTGGTTTTACCAGGGCTAGTGAAGCGGATTGCACGGCTTTGCTACAGATAAGTTTTGTTACACTGCCCCCTACTGGCTAACTGGGGAAAAAAAACTCCACAGATTTTCACCAAGTTACTTTACAGCAACATGCAGGCAAGTCATCAGCTGTGCCAGGCTCGGGTTTCGGCAGGACCGCCGCGTTTCCTTTCACACAAAGTGCCAGCAGTAAGCAATAATACTCACAGTAGCCGGTGTGTTGTTTTTAGATGACTCTGTGTCGGTGTTCACACATTAGAGATGATGTAACTGATACATGATTGTGTTGAATATGTTGTAGTATTCACACTGTACTGTCAGCAATAGATTCTCAGTGATGTAAGGATGTTTTTTTTTTACACTATAAACTGATCCATTAATATGTGCAGATGTGACCAAAAAAACAAAACACACTGTGATCATGTGATCGCGTGCCTGGTCAGAGCGCAGGGTGTTTGCTTTTTTTAATAAATCTTTTAAAAAAAACATTCTCGCTTTGTCTTTGTTGGTGCTTTTTGTGAGAGATACTCTGCACTCATGTCATTATCTGTATACACTTATCAGCCGCGGCGAGTTTAGACCAGGGGTCTTGAACCACATGTGAGGGGGGGGGGGAACGTCTTAATATGTGCATCACAGCCTGCATTGTAATGTGTGTGCGTGTGTGAGCCGCATTAAAAAACCCACAACCACTAGGGGATGCGGTGTCACCTGTCAGGGCGAGCACATTTAGATATCAATGATCTATCAAGATTTTTAAGAAACGTGCAGATAAATACTGATCTATTAAAGTAAATGATGACAAGTTCTTTGTTTGGCTGCTCCCATTAGGGGTCGCCACATCTGTCTCCATCTCACCCTGTCCCTCTGTAATGTCCTCCTTTACATCCATCAATCTTATCTGTGGTCTCCCTCTTCTCCTCCTGCCTGGCAGCTCCATCTTCAACATCCTTTGTCCAGTATGTCCACTATCCCTCCTCTGAACATGTCCAAACCATCTCAGCCTTGCTTCTCTGACTTTGTCTCTAAACTGCTCAACTTATTAAAATAAGTCCTAATCTAATCACTTAGGCTACGTTCACACTGCAGGCAAAAGTGGCACAAATTAATTTTTTTATGACAGTCTGAACAGCACAGATTCAGGCCACTCCCATACGTGGTCCTAAATCAGATACGTATCCAGTGTTTTTTAAAGCGACCTCAGTCTGAACGGGCGTGTCACATTTCATCCGGCTTTTCTGTTGTTGACGTGAGTCAGACATCAAAAAGAGAATACATCGTGAACACTCACAATATGAATTCTGGCCTTTTGACAGGAGCATAACGGCAATAGATTATCAGGGACCTAATTTTCAGCCGTTTCAATTGGGAACGCTAAATCAGCACAGATCACCGTTATTACTGCTCCAGTGGAATGGGGGGGGGCCTAAGACATGTACCATTATCTTGTGTTGGCACACAGCTTTTATACCAGTAAGCAATTCCAGGCCCACAAGTCACTGGAAGCGTACAATCAGTTTGTTAACGGTTGGCGACAGTTCCTCAAGTGTCCTGAATGCACATAGCAACGGCGGCCGCTCGTATGTTGTGACATCATGTGGGATCTATGTATTCTCCCCGAGATTTTACACTGGATGCCCTTCCTGACACATCCCTCCATGGTGAGAGAGGCTTGTGTCCCCACCTGGAATCGAACCAGGGACCTTTCACTTGCAAGGCAAATGCATAAACCACTACGCTATGGGGACACTGTTTACAACCTTATTATTGTTTATACTTATTACTTATTTTACTGAAAGTAATTCCTTAAATACTGTTGTTTTATTAGTGTATTAATCACCTGTCAATGCATGTGGAACACCATGATTGGGGGCTCAGCCCCCCGAAAAGCTAGTCCTGGAGTCGCCCCTGTTGTGCTGCGGTAGTTCAGTCCTCCAGCCACAGGCGGCAGTGTTTCTACCAGCGGTCGTCCTGACCGGGGTGAAAGGTGAGGCCGGCGTGAGGCTGTGTGGAAACGCAGCTGTGAAGGGCAGGAGACAGACATGTCCACCTTATCGTACGGTAAACGGGACGGTCCTACTGCGTGAGAGCAGGCGGCGCAGAGGCTGCCGGTAAGTGTGCGTTTGTCAGCTAGCACGGTTACTGTGGCTAGTTACCGGAAAGACAAAACACGATTTTAAACAACACTCAGTTTTAACCAGCGGAAACAGCAAATGCTCACATACCAGCTCAGCTTTTATTAGATGGCGGCAGCACGTCTCTGAAAAGTCTGAACAAGGGCAGCAAAAGGCTGGAGAAGAAGAACAGCTGGAGGAACATGTGGCAGCGGGCCAGTGTTGTGATTGGGTATAAAAGGAGCACCTTAGAGAAGTAAAGGTGGACAGAACCTGTGTTCAGTTTCATCGTCTGCAGTACAAACTGTCACCAGAAGACGTCTGTGAGCACAGCCGGCTGTGCCATCCACACATGCAGGTTCAAGCTCCATCGTGCAGAGAAGACGGGGCTGAGGCGAAGTGGAAAACTGTTCTGAGGTCAGCTGAATAAAACTCGAAATGAACGCTGCATCCTCTGGACTGAATAGGGGAAGGGATCGCCTGGCATGCACGGGGGTGCATTGGTGCCTGTTGTACTGGCCAGAGTTGTTATAGTTTTGTGTTTTCTGATTAGTTTTTATGTTTATTTCATTTTGAGATTTTGTTTTGAATTCAGTTTAGTTTCCAGAGCGGGTTTGCTGGTTTCAGCTTAGTTTTTATTGTTTGCAAATGTTTAGTTTTACTACTTTCAGTGTTAGTTTTAGTTTTCTCAGTTATTCTAATGTGGATGGTTTTTGTCAGAGGAAGATTTAAGATGTACACAACACTTTGTGAAGGCAGATGAGTCACAGTCATGTAGACATCCTGAGTCTCAATGAACAGATGCATCAAAGCCTCATCAGACAGACTGACTGACCAAATTTAACCCAGCTGACAAGGACTAGAACTGAGGACGTTTCCTGTATATCTTTTTTTTTTTAAATTTTAGTTAGTTTCCTAATCCCACAATGTCAATTTAGGTAGTTTTTATTTTTATTTCAGTTAACTAAAACTATTTTTCTCACGCGGTTTTAGTTTTAGTTAACTATAATAACCTTGGTACTGGCAAGATGCACATCTGTAAATGGACTGATGCCCACTGCGCGCTTTTCTACTCTAACTGAGCACTCAAGGCACTTTTTACTCACGCATGCATACAGCGTGCGCTTCATTAATTAGCCATCAGCACATGTGAGCGTCTCTGTAAAAGGTGATGGTTTCTGCCGTTTGCTGCTCGTGAGTATTCAGGTGTGAGTTAGCACGATGCCAGGGAGGAACGACGTCGGCAACGAGCCTGCAGGGGGCAATTGTTGCTGCCCATCAATCTGGGAAGAGTTATGCAACCATTTACAAAGAAGTCAAGTGGAAAACTTTGTCTTTAGAATGAGTTCTATCATCCCATAAGGGAAAGTTGGACACGGCGCTGCAGACACATACAGTCAGCCATAAACAACATTCTAAAAGTTAAAAAAGCAGAATAAAATGCACTTAAAACAGTAATAAAAGATTAAACAAAAGATAATCAGGATAAGAAAATGTTAGCAGACCTTTTTTTGTCAAGAATCGAGAATTCTTTATTGTCATTATCTGTTCACTCAACGAAATTTCCCAGGGTAGCTCTCATCTCAAAGAATTAAAACATTTTGCTTGAACGATAGAATGAAAATAGGTAAAAAGAAGTGTGTGTGATGAAGCAGCAGCAGAACGTGTGAGGACGGTTTACAGTTTTAGGTGTACGGTTCACTGATTTTTGTTTAAAGGAGCGATAGATGCTGGGAGGGAGGAGAGCTTGTCACGGTTAGTTTTACATGTGGGATCCAGGACGTTGTCCCAGGAGTGGACGTCCCAGCAGTTTCGCCTCGAGGTCAGACGATGCAGTGCTCAGAGAAAAAAAAAAACCCCAAGAGCTGCATCTCAGCCTCTACAGGGTCCAGTTAAAAAGTGAAATGTTAAAATTCATGTCAGCACGACTGGAAACAGACTGAACAAGTATGGCTTGTTTGGAAGGGCTTCCAGGAGAAAGCCTCTTCTCTCTAGAGAGAACACGGCAGCGCGGCTTAGGCTTTTAAAGTTGCAGCGGAACAAACCACAAGACTTGGACAGACAAGCCCAAAGTGGAGACGTTTGGCCAAAACGCACAAAACCAAACACCTCCTGCCAACTTTAAGGCACGATGGTGGAGGGGTGATGTTCTGGGCTTGTTTTGCAGCCACAGGACCCTGGGCCACTTGCCGACATTGTGTCAACCGTGAACTCCTGTGTTAACCAAAGCGTTCCAGAGTCTCTGACAGTGAAGGAAAGAATCAGAGCGTCGTTAAAAAAAAAAAAAGGGCGGGGCAGTGGAATCAGTTGTGTGTTGTTCCTCTGAGGTTCAGTCAGATGATTTTGGATTATGTCTTGATACATAAAACCACATGATTGACTGTAACGTTTTGTGCTTTTCTTGATCCGCTGAGCTAAAAGTTTTACTGCAGCTGTAATGACAAGTAGGATGCCTGAACGTGGAAAAGCAGGCCTTTTATTTAGATCCGCGGTAGGGCTCGGAATCTTAGTCAAGTTGGGATCCGATTGGGTGAAATTAGAGTGAAAATAAGAGCTAAAGATACTGTGACATTTTATCTTTACCTTTGACCAGCTTGCACATCCTCTTGCGCGTTACAGTCGAGGGGTAAGACTTTCCCAGTGTGTTTTGATAGGACTGCAGTGTTTAACAGCTGCCGAGTCGAGCGGCCTGCGCAGCGCTGCCAGGGCTTCATTTGCCTCGAGGCTCTTTGTTTTGAGGATGGAGCTTCAAGTTGAGGCAGCGAGTGCAACGTCTCAGCCCGTGACCATGTGTTTCTCCCTGTTGCAGCCCATCAGTAGCCGAAGCGTGATGCATCCAGAGCAGCGCGGGGCAAGCTTTGCCCCGCAGAGACGACCGGCAGATTCAGCCCCTCAGGGCGCGCCGAGCACCGGCAGACTGCGGGGGCTCGTCCAGAGCGCCAGGCCTCCTTTCTTCTGCTTCCTGCTCCCCAGGGTCCACGCAGCTGATGTGGCTGCTGCCCAGCCTGCACAGATGCCCTCTTCCTCCTCCTCCTCCTCCTCCTCCTCGTCTTCCTCCTCCTCTGCTCCTGTACCCACGCCTTCTCCCAGCACCCTGCCAAAAACCGTCGGCAAGCCAGAATTCCCAGACACCGGATGGGAACGCATCAAGGACCTCTTTGACAGAGAGTTAGTCTTGTTTTCATTTATCGCGTTGCTCTCTTTCAACAGCTCTTCACAGTTATGAAGTGGTGGCTCTTTCTCTGCATCCGTGTGGTTGGTCGTTGTTTTAAAGCGTAGGTGTAGCCAGGGTGATTTCAAATCTAAGTTGAATCACATGTAGCGCTTTTTTGCTACAGTGGACATAAAAAGTGAACACACCCCTGTTTAAACACCAGGTTTTTCTGATGTACAAAATGAGACCACGATAACTCATTCTTTCATGTGACCTATGACCTGTACAATTCAATCACAAGAAACAAATCTGCTAGGTGGGAAAAATATTTAAAAAAATCACTACTAATCAATACTAATAAGCTGGTTGCATAATTGTGCGCACCCTAAAACTAATACTTTGTTGAAGTACCTTTTGCTTTACAGAAACCAGTGTTTTTGGGTGCACACCTGCCATCAGGTAAAGTGACTCTGATTAACCCCAAATAAAGTTCAGCTGCCCTCGCGGGATTTTCCTGACAGTTGCTCAGTTTCATCCTACAGTAAAAGCCATGGTTCACAGAGAGCTGACAAAGCATCAAAGATCTTATTGTTCAAATGTTTCAGTCAGGAGGAGGGGACAAAAAAAAAATCCCACGGCATTACATATACCATGGAACACAGTGAAGACAGTCATCGAGACGAGACGAAAACTGGTCAGGGAGGCTGCCGACAGGCCTGCAGCATCACTGAAGGAGTGACGTGACAGCAGTCTCCTGTGTTCTCCGTACGTCTGGACTATGGCCTTTTCTTACAAAGAAAAACATCCAGGCCCGGCTACATACGGAAAAAATACACCAGCTCTCAAAAACGTGTAAAAATGTGTTACGGTCTGATAAAGCCACAATTTTTGGCCACAGTTCCAAAAGGTATGTTTAGTGTAAAAACAACACCACCATACCCACGGTGAAGCACGGTGGTGGCAGCATCATGCTTTGGGCTTGTTTTTCCTCAGCTGGGACTGGGGCTTTAGCCAGTGTGGAGGGACTTGTGAACAGCTCCAAATACCCGTCAGTTTTGGCCCAGAAACTTTCAGATGTCTGCTAGAAAGCTGAAGCTGAAGACGAATTTTACCTTTCAGCGCCACAATGACCCCGAGCATACATCCAAATTAACACAGGAATGTCCTCACCAGGAGAAAATGAAAGTTCTGGAATGACCCAGACTTACCTACTTAGTCCTCTCCATCCCATGTGGGACATAAGGCTGGTCAGCCAGAGCCCAGACCTAAATCCAACTGAAAATCTGTGGGGGTGACCTGAAGGGGGCATTTCACAAGAGATGCCCTCACAATCTGACACATTTGGAGCACTTTTAAAAGGAAGAGTTGGCAGCTATTGGCAAGTCAAGATGTGCCCTGCTGATAGACTCCTACCCACATCAGAAAAACCTGCAGTTTTAACAGGAGTGTGTTCAGAATCAGAATCGCTTATTATGCCCAGTTGGGAAAGTGCTCGAGTTCCAGATGCTCCATGTGGAATAAATAAATATGAATATGAACAGAGAGCAAATGAAACTCTATAAACCAGTATGCAAAATGTGCGATTGTTCCATAAACAGTAAAATAGTTAATAAAAATATATAGGAAAGACATCTCACATTAAATACTATATACAGATATGGCCAAAGAAAAACAGCCCAGGTATTAAAGGGAGGAGTTATAGAGTGTGATGTCACAGGTAGGAATGACTTCCTGTGGCGTTCTGTGGAGCGTCGTGGTGGAATGAGTCTGCTGCTGAACGTGCACCTGTGTCTGTCCAGCACGTCATGGAGAGAGGCTGTGAATGATTGTCCTTAACTCGGACAGCGTCCTCCTCTCTGACATTCTGACGTGCGTTTTCTGTATCCACTGTGCTGCCAGGCCGCGTCACTGCCAGGTCTGAAACCTTAAGAAAACGTATTCAGCCACAACCTGTGTGACAAGCTAGTGAGTTAATGTGTGAATAGAGCAGATAAGCATCTGGTGAATTTACAGCAAACAAGTGCGCGTGATGATACTGTGTCTAAAGATGTCTCCTGCGTGGACCACCCGGGCATAATCCTTTAACTGTGGCTTATCTGTAGCAGTGAGAAGACATCTTACCCTCATAATCTCCTGTTCTCAGCCATATATGAGAATGTGCTACAGCGATAAATCTTTATTATTATTATTATTATTCATTCCTCAGAGCGTATTCCCTCCCACACTGTACGGTTTTCACGTGAAGAAAATGTCGCAAAGTGTACCTAATAAAGTGGCCGTCAGTTGCAGATCAAATCAGATTCTTTGTTTTTGCTTTTTGTTTTTTATTCTCACACCCTCCACCTTTTTAGTTCCACCTGTTCACCTGCACATCCACGCACATATCTGATCGGCCAATCACGTGGCAGCAACGCACCGGCCGTTTTATTAGGTACACTTGTTTAACTGTACTTGTAGGTATGGTAGTTGGGGCCAGATGGCGGCGGCGGCAGCAGCAGCAGCAACAGTCCCACCACGATCTCACCAGAAGTTGCATCATCTAGCGCTACAGTTAAACTGTAAAACGGTAAAATCCGTTGGGCTTTTGCATCTGAGCTTACAAGGCTCATCGGGCCGGAGCTTTTCCCCGGTTTCTGTAGCGTGAAGCGACTTAGGAGTTAAACTCCTTCTGCCTGAGACGCTAGTCCATCGCGGGTTACCTTCCCAGTATTTTACTGGTACCCATTTTTACTGCAGGGTGGACAGAGGCACACTTGCGGTTGGGACCTTGCCTAGGGGTCTTGGCACGGTGGGGGTCTGACTGTGATCTGAACTCACGACCTCTCGATCATGAGGTCGGTACCTTAGCCATCACACCACCGCCCCCGTACAATTAAACTGGGAACTTTTTAAATATAAAATCGTAGAATAGCGCCACCTTTGACCCACCACTCGATCCACATTGCGTCAGACCCCTGTGGGTGGTGGGTCCAGGGGAAGAAGGGCTGGTCCGCGCGCCTCATTCAGTCTGGTTGAGGCCTGGCCAGGAGGTCCGGGCATCTCCACTCCCTGTGACCCAGAGCCAGAAAATGAATGGATGGATCTGTAAGATTATACAAGGATGGAATTATTTTTTTTCATGTACAGTCACTTGGTACTGTAACGCACACATGCCCAGCATATTCCGTGAGTTTTTCCCCGATCAGAATGGTCTTAGTCGTCCACAAATCACCGGTGACAAGTCTTTGTGTCCAACACGTGCTCTGGCTTTGTTCTCTAAAAGAACATTCTTGTCTCCCGACAGTACAACACAGAAATACCCGGAGGAGCTCACCAATGTGGTAAACAGCGGCGCTATTGCTGCACTTGCAGGCTTTATCTACGGGGGCTTGCCTGCAGCTCGCTACGCCAGGGAGAGGTACATCCAAGTCAGCCAGGCAGAATTATACACCAGCCGTGTGGACGCAGTGGTAAGTGCCTGCGCCTTTAAAACCATATCTGTATACTTTAATCTCTGTGGCAGATCTTCCTTGTTGATGTTCAAATACAGCCTCAATATTGGGATTAGTGATGTTCTGTTTTGGTAAATTGTTATCTCGTGGTCTAAACAGGAACATTAAGCCTAATCCTGCAGCACAGGGAAAAATAATACTGTTAAAATCCCTCGTCTTGCTGTGTCTTTTCTGTCCGTCAGCGCTCAGCACATAATGCAGCTATCCGGGGGTTTGTGAGATATGGATGGAGATGGAGCTGGAGAGTGGCTGTAATAGTCACCTTGTTTAGGTAAGCATGTGATTAGGGTTATACACTGCCTATGAAAAGCTTCAAGGTGAAAACAGAGTTTTACAAACTGATATGTGATATATTAGAAATAAACCTGAGTAAGTTTGTACTGTACAGTATGTTGTCTGTTCTAAGAAACGTGCAGATGTTTAATAGATGGGAACCGCTCATGTTTCCAGATCTGTTTTTTTAGTCTCTTTGACTCGCTGTCCGTTTCCTCCCCTCCCTCTGTAGTTCTGTGAGTACGGGCCTGTCTGTGTACCAAGACAAAGATGCTGTCAGTCATTACGTTGCCGCTGGAGGTGAGTCACGTCAGCTTCAGAACGGCCCGATCGCCCCTTTTTTTTAATGAAACTTTATGGGCACAGGGAAAGTCCACTAAGCATGAATCCTATATGGAGAAAAGTATTGGGCCACACCTCTTAATCATTGAATTCAGGTGTATAAAATCAAGCACGTAGCCAGGAGGGGAAACTTTTCTGTGGCAGTCTGATAGATGATTCTCGGTTTGACAAATGCCAGGAGAACATTACCTGCCTGACTGCACAGTGCCAGCTGTAAGGTTTGGTGGAGGAGGGGGGTTATTGTTTGGGGCCTGGGCCCCTTAGTTCCAGTGAGAGAAGAATTTCAGGCTACATTCACAATGCAGTTCGGTTCTGATTTTATTTTTTTGCGTGGTCGTTCACATTATATTTTAAACGCCACCAGACTCCAGTGTGAGCAGTCTACAGAAAAAATTGGATTTGTGCTGGTCAAACTGTCATAAAAAAATTAGATATGGGTCACGTGGGGAAAAAAGTTGAATTTGGGCTGGAGTGTGAACGTAGCATTAATGCTTCAGCTTACCAAGACATTTTGGACAATTCTATGCTTCCAACTTGGCAGGAAAAGTTTGGGAAGGCCCTTTTCTGTTCGAGCATGACTGTGCCTCAGTACACAAAGCAAGGTCCATAAAAGCAAGGTTGGATGAATTTGGTGTGGAAGAACTTGACTGGCCCACACAGAGCCCTGACCTCTACCCCATTCGACTGGAATGGGTTTGCAAACCTGGCCCTCTCATCCAACATCAGCGGATGAATGGGCAAACACACTCCAGAATCTTGTGGAAAGCTTTCCCAGAAGGGTGGAAAAGGGTGGACCAATACTTTTGTCCATATAGAGTATATTACAAAAATGTATTTTGCTGAGGCACCTTCCCTTATATCTTGTTATCTCTCAAGTGTTTTTTGTGATAAGGGCCTAAAATGCCCGTTATGATGGGACTATATGCATGCAGGCAAATTCAGTGCAATTTCTTTTTTGTTCAGCAGTAAAAATGTTCTTTAAATCCCTCATTTGCCCCGATAGCATATTTTTCAACATATCCAGCACAATGAACTGTGACTGATGAAACTCTGTGTGTGTGTGTGTGTGTGTGTGTGTGAGCAGCTGTCACTGTAGGCCTGTTCAGACTGAGCCTGGGCCTGAG
>VUQH01039142.1:0-14655 GCA_015106775.1 Etroplus canarensis
CACAAAAAGCGATGTCTATCTATACCTTTGGATTGATGACTAAAACTGAAAAGATATAATAATCAATACCAGTTTAAATTTCTTTGCAAATGTTCATGACTTTGGTTCTGACTGTTTAAAACTTTTGAAGAGTCTTCCACTTGAGGCAACATTTGAAGACTTCCCAACAAGAGAGCGACTGCCGGTCCTGTTGGCTATTTATACGCTGACACACCTGAACTTTCCCCTCTCCTTTTGACTTATGCATGCCCCCGCTGACTGATAAAAACATGGAGGCCATGTGGAATGAGCTGTGCCTCTGCTGATGAGGGAGAGACTGAAGGACCCACATGCGCTTCCTGTGTCTCTCCGGGCTTCTGAGGAGATCTGTGCTTACTCAGGAGTGAAAGCCTCAAATTAAAGTGTTTGTGCTGACAAAGGACAAATGGGATTTTTCCTTTGCGCAAACGGTGCAGGATTGTGTTGGCTTGCTCAAAGTGTCAGGGAAAAAATGTCTCCTGGTCGACACCTCTAATGAAACATGCGCATGAAATTAAGGCCTGCATATTGCTGCTGATGTTTAGGTTGTACATGTATAAAGAGGTAGAGGGAAGAAGAGGGGCAAGAGAGAAGAAGGGAGCAAACAGAGAGAGAGCGAGAGATGCTGCTTCTCTCTCCTGTGTATAGATATGTCTTTCGTACCCTTGAAGCAGGAGTAAATTGAATATTCATGAGTGAGCGTGAATAAGTGCTCTGTCATCCAGTAATGTCAATGATAGATGAGGGGTGGACCTGTATGGAGCTCCACTGGCCATCCATGGTCCTCCATAGAAACCCACAGAAGCAGGGGGCATCAGGAACAGAGAGGGTTTGCCCTGAAAACAAGAAAGCTGGAGGGGTTAAGTTCATTCTGGGCATATGTTAAACTTTGGAAGGCCCAGCTGGTGTTGCCTTGGCAGTTTCACCCTTCTCTGATAGCACAACTGGACTTACTGGAGCACTGGGGAGAAAAATCATTATGTACTTGTAAGTTATGTACTTGTAAAAAAAAACAATTTTGAGAGCAGATAAACCCCAAGCAAGCAAAAATGGTTTGTCAGTTAAAGAATGTACTCATATTTGTTAGTTTTTGACATGAACTTGAGACTTTTACTCATTGTGCATATCGCTTGCTTTGTGGGCACCTGTTCCAGATCCATCGTTGGTGGGATGCTTCAGCTCAGCTGTTCCCTCCACACTCCGCCAGAACGTTTAGTTGCACTACATGTAGTGAGCCTGGCCAAGTTCTATTCTTGTTATGCTCATGTTACTTAGCTCGAGTCGTTCTCCCTGCCATATTCGTAGCACGCTTGCCAAGATACACACTGGAAGCTCTGACGACTATTCCTCCTGACCCACTCTTGCTACGGTTTCTGGACCTTTCTGGATTTACTGAGCTCAGGACCAAGCCAATGGATTTTCCTTGCCTGGCATAATTCCTGAAGTGACTGTGATCTGTTTTGCTTTGACCATCAACCTTTTACTCCAGAGTCCGTCTGCTTTTGGGTCCACACCACAGCAAAAACCTTGACAGAAAGCTTCTAGACAAAGACGTGCACCTCAGGATGTGTTGGTGATGACTTGAGTCATCATCCCATCTTTGAAATGATGTTTTCAAATGCTCCTAGTATAACATGAGGGTAACCTAAAACAGAAAGTGTCAGCCCAATGTAGTCCGTGCCATTTTTATTGCTATAACTTAACAATAAAAATGCAGCTTTCCTCCTGACAAAAGTGAACAAAGAGCTTCAGCTTTCACTAGAAATACATCAGACTGCCATGCATGTGTTTTAATGCTGTGGATCTACAGAGCATTTGAAGTACTGGCAGGTGAAATGATGGACATTAATCATATCCTTACAGTATCATGTCCTGCCAGGAAAGCTTGGGATGTGGCTTTTCATTTTACTTTGAAATACATCACCTACTAAATCCCATCCAATATATTTAATTTTTTCTAATGTTTTTAAATACTAACTTGCAGTGTGAGAAATGTGCTCTCCAGAAAAAGTATTTCTCTGATTACATACAAAGACACAAAAATAACTTCATGAAAAATGACCAACAAAAAAAGCTGATGGAGGAAAGAGATTCTTTTCCTTTCACACATGGCTAGACGGAAGTCTGGGGGTCTCTCCTCTGATTCCTGTTTTCCAGTCAGTGAGTCCATGGTCCAGAAACCCCCTCTAATTTCCTCTGACAAGTTCTCACAGTTGCTTCTCAATCCCCAGTGTCTATCTCCTCCTCCTCCTCCCCCTCCGTGAGAGAAGGAGGCTGACACAAACGGATAATTTCACCACTGATATTTTGATATGATAATTTTATTCATGATGCCACTCCTCAGGCCACTGTGCAGCTCGTCTGTACAAGTGTAAACGAGGAGTGTTCCAAATGTAAAATGTTCTGCTGAGGGTGATCAACTAGGCTCTGTGGCCAAAACAAGGCATTATACAAAGTGAGTTGTGTTCCAGTACGCAGACTTGCCTGGCCCACACCAACTCCAGTCGGCTTGCCTGGCTCCACCAACACGGACCAGATGGCCTCGTCCTCAGGCAGGGAGAAAGACAGAGAGAGAAATAAACACAAAGTGAGAATGAGTGAGAGAAAGCACTGGTGCTTGACATGTCCCAGAGGTGCCAGGCTCAGTCAAAGTTATATCCAACACTGGGTCTAGATGCTACTGGAGCTCATCTAATGTTAAGACTAACTAAGTGGAAAAGCCTAAATCCCTCAAACCTGTCACAGCAGGCAACCATTTTCCTATCTTGTTCTATCTCATTACATGTGAGGGTTTCCTGTCTGGAATCAACCAAACAAAGCCTAAACCCTTAAAATGACTTTTAGTAAATTTTTGCTAGTAGAGATTTTGCAGGCATGGGATCTTATCCTTATTCAGCATGCTTGTAAAAATGTAGGTTTATTTGAAGAGTTAAATGTTATATTTTAAAGGGATGGTACAAATATTTGGTATTACACCTCCATACTGTTGGGGAACTCGTGAAAGCCAGCAGTGCATCAACCAAATGTCATGAAGCTTTGCATCTAGGCAGAAGGCTGATTGGTCAAATGGCTTAAACAGGAAAGGGAACCACAGCGACAGGGGTGTGTCCAAAGGGGGGACATAGGATGGCACTGGCACCCTCTTAAATATTACCCCCTCCACAAAAACACACACACACACACACACACACACACACACACACACACAACACTACTGGACCAGAATACTGTTAATCTTACAATGCCCAACATTATTGAATGAGAGAATGGTTTAATGTGCTCGTAATTTATTGAAATATTTCTATGTTATGCCACTTGCTACTATCCTACAATATTTTAGATGCAAATACTGTAGTCTGTACTCTATGCGATTTACTTTATAGCTTTAGTTACTGATTATTTTGCAGATAAATTGCATTACTATATCTGAAGTCACCCAGCAATATATAAGAAATTGAAATCATAAACAGCTACAACATTACACTGATATACTCATGAATGAATCGATAGTTGTGATCGAATAATACATATGTCTTCAAAAAGTTGATTCTGTTCATCTGGACGTAAAGTTTTCCATGCTAGAAACGTTTCATCACTCATCCCAGTAACTTCTTCAGTCTCGATATATGAATCTGAAACTGCCATTCAGAATAATGAGCATGTGTAACATATATTTTTTCCACTTTGCACAACTCTTGTGCAACACCACTTTCACATTTGGCTGAAAATCCTGCCCAGTGTTTGCTTACGCCAATTTTCAATATTGATTTTATTTCAAGTTAAATATTTTGTAAACAAAAGCAAAGACAGTGGCAACATTGGACAGTTTTCACTGTTTTTAACATAGTTTTACTTCAGTACAAATACATTATTTATCGATTACCTGGGTTAAAGGAGAACTAAACTCAGTACCTCGGCTAGCATCAAACAGAACAGTAATGTAAAATAGTTTAAATACAGCTAGACCTGATGCAACTCAGGACAAAAGGTGCACAAACGAGAGTCAAATAGGATGAATTCTGAGGAAAAATGTATTCTTCATGCAGGACAATTTGTTGCCAGTGCAAATGTGTAAACTGCAATTGCAAGTTTCATTTATTTGTGATACTATTGCAATTCCTTTGTTCACTGCATGAAGTCGAAGAATCCCACTGAGCACCTTGGGGAAAGCAAAACTTGCAGATATCCTTTAAAGTATGCAAAACCGCCAAAAAAATGTTAAAGTGCTTTAAAATGTGCAAACCGAGTGTCATTTTCTGTCTCAGAAAGACCGTTCAGGGCCATCATACAGATGGTACAATGGCCCCTCCTCGACTCCCACTGCTCTTTGTTTTCATTCCTCTCTTTTGGTGATAATGTATTGTCTGCAGGGTGTGTAATGATCCTCGAGAGCAACCGTATTCCACTAACAGGCACTTCTGTCAAACACATCACCATCGCTGTGCCCATTGATTTGTGTTGCCTTTAAAATGGGCTGTTTCCTCCACGTCGGGCACAGCCGTAATTGCATCTTGCTTAAATGATTCAAATAAGGCGGTCTGTTACTTGTATCGCCGCTTCCCCTCCCTCTCTTGTCACTGTCACCCTCACTTATTTCATTACGGATTCAGCAGACTTGATAAAACAGCAGGGGTGCCCCATTCCACAGCGCTCAGGCAGCCCGGCTGAGACAAAGAAGTGGTCAAGCGGGGCAACAAATCACACCAAATGGAGCATTTGCTCTTTGTGCAGCCTAGTTATGGAAAACTGATAGTAGCATCCAGAATACTGAATAGGTGTAATAAATGCTGAAGAAGGGGGAATCTTCTGCTAATTGGGTGGAGGGCGGTGAAAGCACCAGTATTTCCCTTTTTGTATCTGGAAATGAGTTCTGTAAAGAAGCCTAAAGCCCCCACTACCCTTTTACCTACCTCAATCCCCTCCCCTCCTATATGGATCCACCACTTTCACCCTGGTTATCAGTAGCTCCATGTTTCACACTGTCAGCCTCCCTTCTTCTGTACCTCCTAAAACCATCCTAACCCTAATGCCATTCCCACCCATATAAGAAAAATGGTGGATGTTTCTCCTTACACACCTGACTGAAAGACTACACTTATTCAGCGCAAGGCCATCTCAAGAATGACTGCCTCCACCCAAAACAGAGGCGGTCCCACACATGCTGTCTCACAATAGGGACACAGTCCACTAGCTCCATTCTCCACTACTGCACTACTATATCCCACTCAGTTCTCCTAAACATGACTATGATAGACCCACTGCAGCACACTCACCATCACACATCTCTGCTGGTAAGATGTACTTTATTTATCTCAAAAGCTGACATAGAAACTGGATTTAAGCACCTCAACCACCTCTGTTACCTCCACCTTTAATTATAATCTGTTAACCTTTGGTCTGTTTCCTTCATTCTCATCCCAGGAGTGTAAGATAATGCTGTCTTGTTGAAACTGCTGATGTGTCTCATTCATGAAAAGTCATCCGTTGGTAGCAGAATTTGATACACCAACTAAATCTTTTCCAAAACCTAACCGAGTACTTTTTCAGTGCCTAAACCTAACTGGTGGGTTAAAGTGAAAGTAAAAAGCCACTGAAAACAAAAGTAAATAGCAAGTGCAAAACATGATGGTCCAAAAGGGATGTGAAAGATGGTCTCCTGGAAGATAAGCATGTGACCTATGATGGCCACCCCTACAACCTCCTTCTAGGTATCTGAAATGGTAATAGACAAGTATTGATTTGGTGAATGCCAGGAGAACATTACCTGCCTGACTGCACTGTGCCAACTGTAAAGTTTGGTGGAGGAGAGATAATGCTACGGGGTTGTTTTTCTGGGGTTGACCAGGGCCTCTTAGCTCCAGTGAAGGGACATCTCAATGCTTTATCTTATCAAGACAATTTCTATGCTTTCAACTTTGTGGTAACAGTTTAGGGAAGGCCTTTTTCTGTCCCAGCATAACTGTGTCCAAGTGTACAAAGTCAGGTACTTAAAAGCATGGCTGAAGGAGTCTGATGTGGAAGAACTTGATTAGCCCACACAAAGCCCTGACCCACACAAAGTCCTGGCCCTCAGTGTCTTACCTCACAAATACTCTTATGGATGTGGCAAAAATTCCCACAGACAAACTCCAAAATCTTGTGAGAGCCTTCCCAGAGGAGTAGAAGCTGCTGCAGCTGCAAGAAGGGAACCAACTCCATATTAATGGCAATGGATTTAGAATGAGATGTCATAAAACTCCAGTAGGTGTAATGTGTAGAGTACCCAATACCTTTGTCCATACAGCGTGGTTGCCTCCAACTAGTTGAGAAGTCAGGCTTCTTTCGGGTGAGATGGCATCACATAACTCCTTCAGTGCAGGAACTCCCGTACATCTTAGAATTGATTTGAAGATTTTACTGATCACTTTTAAAGCACATCTGCCGGCGGCCCAAAGCTGCACAGCAGAAATGCTGACCCATTATGAGCCTTCGGTTCTCAAGAGGAGATCCTCTGGCTTTTCCAAAGCTGAGGTTTAAATCTTAAGTTGTCCATGCCCCCAGCACCTGTCAGCTTTGGAACACCCTGCCTGAAGAGATAAGGGTTGCAGAATAAGTGACAAATTTTAAACCAATTCTTAAACAAGTTTGCATTTGTATTTTGAGAAGCAGACTTTTTTATCAGGGGCCTTTAAAGTGACATATTTTTATTTTTTTATTGCTTTTTAAAAACTTGGCATACTGTCATTTTGCATTTAGCATCTTTTATTTCTATTGTTTCAACTCTATCTTTATATTGCCTTCTGAGCACCCTGTTTTTGCTTGTAAAAGCACTTCGTGAACTCTCTTTTTGAAGGCACTAAATAAAGTTATTAAGATTTTAATCTGGTCCAGGAGCCTGCACTCAGTTAAAAGGGGCACTACAACCACTGCCCACCCCCTTCTCCTCCTCAAAGCCTTCCAATCCCTTCTTTGGGCTGACAGATAAACATATTCTCAGCTGGCTAATTGCACTACCTGTTTCTACCCATTCTCAAGTGACAGGCTGGCTGTGTCTACCTGGAGCCTCAGATCTCCTGGACCCAACGATGCTGGAGTAAAACACAAAATATAACAGCCACAATGAGGCTGAGCAGCTTCTGAGGGAGAAAGTGGAGGATCGTGTACCTTGAAGCGCACCGTGCAACTTTCCAAATGAGCGGCAAAGTTTGCAGCTAAAAGAGACAGCTGTCGGGCAGGTGCTGATAGATTAACTAACATGACAAGTGCGCCGGGAAATATGACAGCATCTGTCTAATAATATCAGCGTCAAGTAGGGAAAATGCAAGAAAAAACATTTTAAAGGTAACCCAAGAAATTCTCATCTTCACATAGCAAGTCTCCTCCATTTCAGAGTGAAATAAAGATGTTCAAAATCAATATGCAGCCATATACTGTACATCAATATACATGTGCTGTGGGTCCCGAAAGTATTCCATGGAAGTACCTTTGTCTGAATGGACTGCAAGTGGTCATAAAAGATGCAGGCCCTCAGCTGGACACTGACTCCCCCCAGTCAGATGAATAATAGTACAAAGGGCTGCTAAATCATTGAGACAGCTTCTCTGCTCTGTCCAGACTGTGCTGGTCCAGCACAACACCGCTAACAGATCAATGCGGAGGACATAAGAGGCATCGAGGCCCACGATCCTCCAGACGAAGCCTCGGCTTGCTTTCAGAGCGAGCACTCAGAACTCAGGAGGACTTTCAACTCAAGCGTTTGTGGTGTGGAAAAAAACGAGCTGATTAGTCAGAAGCATCAAAACCTGCTCTGCATAATAAAAATGGGACGTTGCTTCGATAAATCTGAAACTGGAATTTTTAGAAGTTAAACGCAATACGGTCTGATCCGTCCTTTTACACGTGACAGGGTAGACTGGTGGACAAAAATGTCCTCCTTTCCCCAAGCTGTAACGATGATCTCGAAGAGGAAGGGGTGGATGAGGTGTCTGACTGTCTTGCACTGTTGAGGAAGTGACCCAAATATGGGGCAAGGTCACTGCAAACCAATTTCATTTGTGTGTTAGCTAAGAGAGTGGGCTGTGGCTGGGAGACAGAGAGGGAGAGAAAGCATGTTGTTTAAGTAAAACCCTCAAGAACATTATGATTTATTTAAGTGAGGAGAAAATATGAATAATGTATTGGCTATACGGAGCATGAATCTCTTTTGTACTAATTGTCAGGAAGGCTTGCATCCAATGTGTGAGGGGTGGAGGGGCTGGAGGACCCAGAGATCACAGGGGCGCTGTGGCTCAAAGCCGCCGGTCCTACAGCCACAGCCATTGACTTGCAAATGAGCTCAAGGAGGCTAATTAATGGGGGGGCTAATGAAAGCAGTGGTTGGGCTCTAGTGAAGAAATAATCTGGGACCCCTATTTCACTTTCCCCCTCTTTTTCTGACTTTCTCTCTCTCCCTCTCTCTCTCCCGTTCCCTATCTTGATCAGCCTCTCTCTTCCCACAAGATGGCTCGTGCCATTGAAGTTGATTGCAGTACGCATCAATATGTGAACAAAGTTGTTGGTGGTGGGGTGCAGCGGCGGTAGTGTTGGGGGGTGTGAGTAGAATTAGCATTCATTTGAAGAGAGCCCCCTCCCTCTTACAGCTCTGTTATTTATTCTGTAGCTTTTGGCACATTTTCTGGTTCTCCACTCCCAGGAGGAGAGATGGAGGGAGATGGAGCAGGGTGTTTAAGATGTGTGACGGGCTGTAATGGTAACTTTTGCACTTTTTCTTTCTTGTTTGCGCTGCAGAGAGTTATAGGCAGCAGAGAGAGGAGAAGTCACCCTCTCCTCTTCACTTGTCGCGGCGGTTGGAGAGTGGAAGTGCGTGCTCAGATCAGATGCTCTGCCCTGCAGAGGGCTCTTCCTTCTTTGAAGCAGCGTGAGTCCGCTCTGTGCCAGTGGAACTCCCCGTGACTGTTAACACTACAGCTGCTACTGTGGCTACTACATAAAAACATTAAACCTTTAAAACTGTCTTTTACATAGAGTGCAGAAAAACAAAAAAAAAGTAACTTCTATGATTCAGTCGAAATCTCAAAGCACAAGCAGCATCTTTTACTGTCTCGTGGTGCAAATCCCAAGTAATTTGGACTTAAATGCTTCTTAATTGATCCGTCCAGTCACAGGGATAAAAACTGGTGATGATATAATGAATGCAAATGTAGAACTCTTCTCTGAAGCATTTGATCTTTAATTGATTAAAGTAATAACTTGAAATCATTTCTTTTAAGCCTTTATCCTGTATCTTTACCTACTAAGTCATGATCACTGTGTTCATGAGTGAACAGTTGAAATAGAACCATTAGAAAACCTCTTACTATAGTTACAGTGGGTCAGTCACTGTCAGTCACCGTCAGTCACCGTGCTCCCCGGCTCTCACATGTTCTAGCCAAACTGAACCCTTATTGTCCCGGATGCACACATTGTTGTTTGATTGATAAGTCATTGAATGAATGAATATATGAGTTGGTGAATGTGTATGTAAAGTGCTTTCATTGGTCATAGATCATTCACATTTATGAGTCACTTTATTAGGTATACCTAGTCAACCTCTCATTAATGCAATCTAATAAGCCACTCACATGGCTGCAGTTTAATGCATCTGCTGGGATTTTCCTGCAAAAGCCTCTCCGGCGTTTGCAGACTGGTCCCAAAAAGCAAAACTGAAATGCAGATCTCTGGGTAAAAATGTTTTTCTAATGTGATGGGTGAGACGAGACTGCTCCAAACTGACAGGAAGTCAGCAGAAACTCAAATAAACACTCATTGCGACCAAGGTACACAGAGGAGCATCTCTGTCGCACAACATCTTGAACCTTGAAGCAGATGGGCTGCAGCAGCAGAAGACCACACCAGGAGCCACTCCTGTCAGCTAAGAACAGGAAACTAAGGCTACAGTTCACGTGGGTTCACCAAAACTGGACAATGTTTCCTGGTGTGATGAGTATAGATTTCTGGGTCAAAATTTAGCGTAGACAGGATGAAAGCATGCATCCATCCCGCCTTGTATCAAAGGGTCAGGCTGGTGTTGGTGTTAAGGTGTCAGGGATATTTTCTTGGCACACTTTGGGCCCCCTAGTACCAGCTGTACATCATTTAAACATCCACCTTCTGATGTTTGCTTCCAGCAAGATAAAGCCCCATGTCACAAAGCTCAAATAATCTGACTGGTTTCTTAATCATAACAGTGAGTTCACCATAGATAAATAACCTCAGTGGTCACCAGATCAGAAAATTTAGTTTCTCATTCAATGTAAGAAGCTGTTCTGTAAAGACATCCAGCTAGAATTGGATGAAAGACTGATTCTGTATAGTTATTGATGTTTGAGGCTCTGATTGTTTTTTGTTTTTGTTTTGGTGCACTTTGAAGATTGATGGATTCATGATGGTGAGCCTAACCCAGCGAGACTGTGGGAGATCTAGCAGACGGTGTGGTCAGGACCTACTTGCAGAGGATATATGATTTGCTTTCTCACTAACTAGATACTAGATAAGATTCAATACCCAGGTAGTCACAATAAGCATGATAAAGACACAAGGAACAAAGACTGAACCTCATGGAATTTCTCCTTTAAGTTAAAGGAGCATTCAGGAACTGAATTACTTTATTGTTTTCATTTTGGTTATATATAAAGGGCCCTTATTTTTTGTTTTTACATTGTTGCACTTTTTGTCACTGTTAGCAATAAAGTTGTTCAATTCCAGAAGCCAAATAAGACTGATTCCTCCCCAAACCTAGAGGGAAGTTAGTTTCTCCAGTCTCTATAATTGTTTAGGGATAGGGGTGCTACAGACGCCTGGAGAAGATAAGGAAGGATTCACACCTGATAGTGGAACTTATCTTTCACCGAGATCATTGCTTTCAAAGTTAGACATCATCCACTGCTTTTCTGACTTTGATTTCTGAAGCTTCATTGTGATCCATTGCCGTCCTAGTTTTTGGGATCCAATCGTGCCCATACTGAGACCAGTTTGCAGTTAGCTAACAAGCTGATGAAATCCACTGATAAACCACTTGAGTGTAATTAGTGCTCTTCACTCACCAAAACATGAACACAAATTACTTGGATGGTAATATGGACATTTCAAGGTAACAGCACACTTGTTAACCAAGGCCACATATAGTTTTATGAATTGGGAAATTGGCTAAAAGACCAGCAATTACTTTACTTTATGTTACTTTTGTTCGATAAACATGTTCATTTCATTGCTGAAGTTTGACATTTTACCATGGGGTATAGGGACTTATCCTTCCCCAAGTGGCCATCAGAGGCACTGCAGTTTTTGACCCTTTCAATTTATTTTCAAGCAGTTGAGGTTACCCCTCTAATGGTACTTCTCTTATCACATGAAATCTCCTATCATGAGAATGACAATGGCTCACCATGTATGCTTTCATATCTGCCAATGCTGTTTCCACTGCTACTGCTGTGACTAGATCTGGTATCACCTTTATTACCATTACTGGTAACAGTTTTAATTCTTTCTTCTGCTTCTGCTTCAACCTTTGCTACCATTCCAAACTCAACTTCTTCACAGATTTAAACTGGTCATGTTATCTTGAACTTTTTCATGCTGTGTGAACCCTTTTTTTTAAAAAAGAAAATGTATCTTTTCTAGTTTATTCTGTAGCTTTTGGCACATTTTCTGGTGCTCCACTCCCAGGAGGAGAGATGGAGCAGGGTGTTTAAGCTGCATGACGGGCTGTAATTGTAGCCTCTTCACTCCTTCTCTCTTGTTTGCACTGGAGAGGGAGTTAGGCAGCGGTGAATAGAGAAGTCACCCCACCCCCTACCCCCTATGATCCTTGCTGTGGTTGGTTGGAGGGTGAAGGCGCGTGCTTGGATCGGATGCTCTGCCCTGCAGTTGTGTCTTGTTTCTTTGAAGCGGTGTGACTCCTCTCAGCCACCCCGGCAGCCCCCGGCGCTGCCACCGTCTGCAGGGTCCTGCTGCACAGAACCGTGCCGCTGTTTGAAGATATGGAGTGAAAGCCTTCTCTCCTCGACCCCTGCTACTGCCACAGGCACACACACACACACACACACACACACACACACACACACATTGGTACATACACATGAATGCTCACACACACACAACAACTCCCACTCATACAATCAAAATCAGTCTCAGCTTCTTCTTGTTACCCTTTGATATGCGCTCATGCTCTGACTCCCTCCCTCTCAGACCTCAGTAACAAGCATCATCACTGGCCTTCCAGTTGTAACATAACATTTTATTTAGTTGTGTTTTTATTAACTATTCTGTCTAAGAATTTGTTGCTGCTGTTTGTATGCAATTGAGTTAAAAATTTTAATCTGATCTAACCAGAATTTTGCCAGTACTTGGATAGCTGAAACTGGATAACTATATAGCTGCTCTTATCAAAATATCTACTTTGATATTCGGTTAAATGACTCTGAGTAATGTCCTTGGCACTATGGTCCTGTGGGTTGTAGGATGGCATTTTTTCGACAGCCCGTTCTGGAGTATCCTCCTGATGTTCAGTCATATTGTGATTTAGGGTGTTGTAAGCTGGGTCGATGCCTTCATCCTTTGCCGTGTTCTTCAATCTGCTCCTGATCAGCTTTTGCTGCGTGGCAGGGCACATCTTCCCCCTGAAACAACAGACACTGAACACACAACATTTTCACAGACGCAATTCCAAAATCAAAGCTGAACTGACGGTGTGGAGCTTCCCTCCTCATGAGTTCGAGGTACTTGTTAAATGCTACCTGGAGCATTGTTAGACTTTCTAGCGAGAAAAAGTTTGTGTACCAGAGTTATTTTCTACAATCTCTTTATTAATTAGAATAAAACAAAATTAACAAAACATGCAAATTCTGTGAGTCATCAATGACCAATGTTAACCAGTAAGATCAGTGATGTAGCAGGCATCATCACTTACTGATGTGACATCAAAAACATGCTTCAGTACCAGCAGCTCCTCGTGGACACTGATCATTATGAACAAATGCAGCTTGGTCACAAAAGTGTTTGCATTTAATCCAATCCACTTGTTGAAGCCTAATGCCTGATCTAGCAAGATTTTACATATTATAACTAGTAACAGTGGTTTTGTGCTCGCAGACCTCAGCAATTAACTTGCTGGTTGCAATAAAATAAAATAAAAGCTAAAACTTTTAAAGAGCTGGAATTATCCTTACCTCCTCCCAACTTTTGGTGTGGCCTCCCTGGTGGTTCTTCTCTTCAGTGTCTCCTGCCCCCTGGGTTACTAGTTCACTGGGCTGGTAGAGACCCCTGCCCTGCTTCCCTACTGTGCTACTCCTCCGTTTCCCCAGGTATGTGAACCCTATATACCCTCTGCCTTGCAACCCCTCTTGCCCCATTTTCCCCATTGGGGACCCGGGGCAGAGATGGATGGTGAGCCAGAGCACAGCCCCCCAGATGAGCTGATTTATGGTGCCTCTTTTCCATGCAGGCAGTACAGAGGCACTTGGGGACGTGCCTGGAGAGCGCTGGGGACAGCCACTGTCTCAGACCTGACGGCCCCGGGCTCCCAGTCCACCGTGATGCCAAGTACCAAACGGCCACTCCAGAATGGTTGCCATCCGTCATGTGAGCAGCCAAGGATCTTCCTTAAGAGCGGAAACATACAGAGCAGGAACAATGAGCCTTGCTCCCTTCCTCCCTCGCCTGTTCCCACAGACATTGATCTACACCACAAGAATTTATTATATCACATATGGCTGCTGTCGGGGGGATGGTTGGAGACACTTCCATGCTTTTGTTTAACAGTCGGTGCAACCACTATAAATATAGCAGCATCGCAGGCAGCTGAGAGGAACCTTTTCTGTATTGTATTGACAGCAAATGGTTACATTCTGCTTTGTTTAAGCAGATCTCACCCCTGAACTGTGCGGCACTGAGACTGTTATGCAATAATAAAGTTATTATTAGTAGTACAGCCAGTAACTTAACCTACTGATCAGCATCATATACTAATAATCTGATTAACCAGAATCTAATAGCATATTGCTGTATGGAGCAACAAATATGTTTAGCTTCTAAATGTCTGTCTACTGTTTTGAGCTGGGCGGGAAGTGTTATTTTTAGCCACTTTTAAATGAACATTGGATGCGTGCAAACACACAGAAACAGGATCAAAAATGTTTTGTTTTATGCAATAATGTGTGGAAGTTGCCCCACTCACATCTGTTGTTTTTGCCTGGAAAGTTGTTGGAGTGCTAAATGAACATCTGATTATGTCAAACTTCATTTGCAAGCTAACTTAATAAACTCAATGGGAGAAAGGCTAATAATAACCTGTTATAGGTAACGTACAAATAAAATACTGGAATTTAACTAGCAGGCTGTAGATTATAGCAGGCCGTATAAAAATGCTCCAAATGCCACCAACGTCACAAAGACAGTGGAAAAGTCCAGTTCAATGACTCAAATTAGCAAATCTCAGACAGTGACTGTCATAACTGAATGAGGACTGAATCCAAATGCAGGACGCAGTGGAAAAAGTTTACAGTTCTTTATTGAGTTTGCAAGCTGGAGAGAGGAGGCTGGCTGGAACCGGCTGGGCTTCTCAGCGGCGGAGATGAGGTCATGAGCTCGGCCAGAGCTCAGAAGGTTGTAGGTAGTGGCGAG
>VUQH01039144.1:0-11129 GCA_015106775.1 Etroplus canarensis
AAAAAAAAATAAAAAAAAAAAAAAAATGTTCTATTTAAAAAAAAAAAAAAAAAAAGACTTGACAGAAGGGATCTAGACCATAAACTAAAATCTAAAATCTAAAATGTTTTATTTAAGAAGATGAAATTTGAAGTGTCGCCCCCTACTGGCTGGATTTAAAGCACTTCTGAATTGGCTTCACTATTCAGACTAAGGCCACATTCATCTTTTGTATACAGTAGATGATAATAGCAAGTGTGATCATTTAATATATTAAAAAAAATGTACACAAATGACTAATAATTTCTCTCAAGATTTTGTCTTAATGAGGTTGTACTCAAAGCAAGCCAATGCATCATTCAGATTGCATAAAATGACAATTTTTCCTACTCCTAAAGAACAGCATGTTCGAGTGATTAATGTTATAGAGTCGCATGGCATTTAAGAAAAGAGTTTGTCACTAATAGAGTGCAAAACAAATTCCACTGATTGCCTGGAATGCCTTAGCTCAAAAATGCCCATATTTAGCCTTCCCCATAGTCAGTTGACAGTACTGAGACAAGAAGCCTTTTTTTCAGCCTTCCTGCCATCAATTAAGGACTTAATTTTACTGAAGCCATAAAATGACTGCAGTCGTTCTCTATCAGACATGTCATTACTGCGCTGTTTGAACAGTAATCATTTCAGAGGATGAATGCTCTTAGTGCCTTTCAGTCCTGTCTACCATGCAGTAAAATAAGGTCAAATGACAAATGCAGTGAACAAACTTGAAGGACAGAAAAAAGACAGGAATAGTGCTTGAATGCTAAAGAACAAAGTGGACTATGTCAAGTAGAGTTTACTGTGTAGACAAGGACACATTCATCCATTGTAAAGTAACATCTTTATTATACTGTAAAACTACTTGAAACACATAATGTTTATAATCCTTATACCTGTATGGGGTAATTACAGCATATGGCTGTTTAAAGCTAAAAAGTAGCTGTTTCTCCAGTTGCCCATAGAGTGACATGATACTACTGAGTCCAGCTCTAAAACAGTTGAAACTAATCTATTGATTAAAGTGCTGAATGTTCCAGTGGGAGGTGAAAAGAGTTATTTTAGGCCTGGTGTGAAAGGAGACAAAAGATGGAGGGAAGAAGGAAACAATATGTCAGAACAGCGGGAGATTCAGGTGTCCAGCACATGAATAACACCTTACCAAGACACCAAGCAGGGAGCAATGTGTCTACTTGTCTGCCTTTGCATGTTCGTTGTGTGAGCGAGTAAGTACAAGGAGGGAAAAAGAGGAGAGAGAGAGTGACAAAGAGGTGGCTGAGGTGGCGCTAGGAGTCGATGAAGTGCCTTCCCTCTCTGGTGGCCTGGGGAGGTGTGGGTGTTATAGATTAAACTAGTGTCTCGGGGCTCATCTCATGGCTAACCCTGTCCTATTAAGAGTGGCAGCGCGAGTCTTTCACAGTCAGTCTACTCAACTGCAGTGTGGACAGAGCTGCTGGCAAAGCTCTCACATGGCACTCCACTGTTGTGAGCACTGGGGGGATGGAGATGCTTCGAGGCAGCCAAGGACACAAACCGATGTGACTGATGGCAGCACAATAAAGTGAGCATCTCTTCTCCACAGTGTTAGGACCCCCTGGTATTCACAGGGACATGAAATGGTTCTCTGGGGCATGTAAGCTTTTCTCTACTGATGATAAGCTCTTTGTGGTCCGTGGTCAGTTGACTGCTGATAGCACAATTGTGGCTTAAGGGTTTAAGTATTCTTCTGCATGGATGAATTCTGCTGAACTGTCAGTCAATGATTGCAATGACTTTATGAAGATGTCATTCATTCTAGACATAGATACTTGGTCAGACTTAAACCATGAAGTCATAATGACTTATCTCAAAAACTTGGTGGAATCTGAAATAATTTAGAATTCTAGAAATAATGTCTAACTTATTGGGTATTATTAGGACTTATTAGATCTTATTGCAGCCTAGTGATGGGTGCTGTTATGTAGGATCAGAAGGTATTGATCTCACAAGAAACAAGTATCCAGACAATGCATATTGTTGCTGTTCAGAGAAATGTTTTGGCTCACACTGCTGCTATTAGAAATGTGGAATATTCTAGGCATGTTTGGCTTAACTTTGATTTGCTCTCGTGGGGGCTGGAGGGGTTAGTGATTCATAAGTGGTATTGTAAATATATAATACTGTGGTTAAACGGATTTAAAGCTGCTCTGCATATCACAGATTAACCAGCACTGCTGAATTTTTCACCTATTTAATCTCCAGCCTCTTCAGGTAATACAAGTATTCAGCCCAAACAAATGAAATCAGCTCACTAATGGCTTGCTCTGCTATGATAATGATTCTTCAGTGGGAAAGACTAGATTCAATCATGGTTATTGGCAGAAAACTATCTGCCCTATTAGTGGGTGAGCATAGCTGAAGTTGGAGGAGAGTATTGAACTCTGCTATTGTAATACTGAACTGAACACACAAACAAACTGAGAACCTATTAAATATGCATATCATCCTGCCTCTCATGTCCCCAAAATAACCACCAAGCTGA
The DNA here is from genome assembly GCA_015106775.1 of Etroplus canarensis. Lineage (NCBI taxonomy): Eukaryota > Metazoa > Chordata > Actinopteri > Cichliformes > Cichlidae > Etroplus > Etroplus canarensis. The sequence continues at coordinate 2,540 of VUQH01039144.1, forward strand.
AAAAAAAAACAGCTGCGGCTAACACTTTACACTGTTAAGAGAGAAAGTTGTGAAGGAGGGACCAGAAACAGAAATAACTGCCAAGTGAGACAGAAATCATGCTTTTTTGGACTTGCCCTTATAATATCTCAGTATAAATCATCAATAAGCTCTTCCATTGTTCTGTATTCACTCAAGGGAATCCGTTGATGTAAGGACTTTTTAATGTGTGTGAAGGATAATACTGTACCTGTGAGACTATGATGCCATGATTAGTCCCCTGTTCTGAATTAACAAATTCCCTCGGAACATAACAGGTTCAATTGGCACGAAAAAAAAAAGTTCCTTCATTCAGTATCACTGCCAGTGCAATGAAGGTGCACATTTACATATCAAAGGGCGCTGCGCCATGTCTAGAATTTCAAGTGTGTTCTGTTGTGATGTTGAAGAGCAGCAGCACTGACATGAGAGGAACTTGGTCTGTCCTCCTTACAAATTCCACCGTTGATACACTTCCTTGTTGTGTCTGCAGTAACCCATAAAAGGTGCATAACAACTGGAGCAATAATGAGACACTTCAAACATGTAATTGAACAGTATGCAACCTATTTATGGACAATATATGTGTGGATGTGGGTAATACTTAGTAATACAGAGCTGGTTTCATAAGTAGGTCATCTTCGAAGGGGAGAAGAAAAAAACCCCTGAAATGATACATGCAGTCGGAGAATGAATGGCCGTTTTCCTTCTTGGGAAATTTCCCCTATGGCCTGCAGATCTGATTTGATTCTCCCCAAGTCAAGCGTTGACACATTAGCACGTCTTCTCATTAACTCAGAGTTTCTCATTACCCCCTCCTGGTCCCATTTTATTCCAATTTAACCACAGATATTCCAGACATACTTGGACCATCATGTATTTCAGACACATTTGAAAAGCAGTGAAGCTCTGAACATTACTGTTTGCACTCAAACTGGAATATGTAAATCAATCTTTTGAATTTGCTTGATGGTTAATCATATGGATGTCTGTGCTTTGTTCAAACTCCTGCTTCCATTAGTTGAAGAAATGAGCTGCACTTTGTCCCCGTGACATCATCAACCTTGTAGCTTGTGTATCAGAGTGCGTTGTGAAGTGTCATAGGTGATTCTGTTTTTTAACAACCATTGCATCTTATATGAAAAAGCAGGATGGTCCTCCTTAGCAAACAGAAGAGAGCAGCACTGTATGATGTTTAGTTGTAAGGCTCTACTGCTGGCATCGCCTGGTTACCTCTGCTCTTTAATTAGATTTAAACACAGTTATTATAATGTCAGGTCACAGGAAATTTTAAAATTGGCTGTACCTCTTCATCTCAAACAACTTGATTTAAATACTATGCTGCTTACAAATGAAATGAGCTCCCAAAAATAAAATAAATAAAATAAATAATCTGTGAAGCTTTGTGTTTGGATTTCATTGGGACATTTTAAAAGGTTATATTTATTTAGCTGCAACCACCCATACACATGCTTTTCTGAATTTATAAATATGAACATGTAGCTTTTTAGTACATATCTGTCTGTCTGTCTGTCTGTCTGTCTGTCTGTCTACCAATCTGTCTGCTCTTAAACTGTTAATGTTTTCTGTGCATAGGTCTCTCTTGAAAAAGAGATCTCAATGTAAATGAGAAAAATATTACTGAGATTACTACTACTGCTATGGATAATAGTAATAATACTCACTGTTCATTAGGAGCCTCAATATCAAAACCTCTCAATCTTGATGAAATACTACATTTACTGTATGTGTGCCATATTCTGCCATAGATTATGCTTATTGTTCAAATTATTTCCTGTTTTATTTGGCCAGCCCTTTCCTTGTATTTCTTGATTTATGACTATTTTGTGTCCAACCATTTTACGAGTATCTTGGATTTTTGCCTTTCTTCTGGCACTTTTTTCACTAAATAAACTTGTGCTGATGTTTTTGGATATTCTGACAAACTGTTTTCACGTTCATATGCCAGTGTAAAATTTGAAAGCTGTTTTTTTTTTAGATACATATTTATATTGTGAAGAAAGTATCACATGGAGCTTTGAATGTTAAGATTAAATACATTGGCAGTGCTTGGTAAGCACTGTTAAAGATTTGGATTAGTTATATTTTTTCCTGGTTTTGGTCCTCCACTCTGTTAAATCATTACATACTGACTAAACATACAAAATAAACTAAATTAGGTTTAATTCAGGGCAAAAGTTTTGCTATAAATCTCCCACAGAAATATTCATTGCAGGCTCTTTTTGGGTTATTTAACATACCCTCTAGTTACCATATTGGCCATATCAACTAAAGAGGTGAGTGTTTCGAAACTGAGGGGGAAAAACTAATTTCTAAGATATGCATGATGTCATTTAGTTGGCAAACTACCCAGGACATCTGGTTAACTGAGAATTATTGTCACAAGCAAAGCTGCTGTGAAATCGAGGGTCTCTGATTTGCACAGATGTGAGAGCACAATATAGTTTGTGGCACTTGGAAATGTTTCCCTACTAATGCAGAGAGCAGCAGTAACTCCAGAAGCAGAGAAGTTGAGAAAAATGGGTTTTGTTTTTACAAGCAACTCTGTGCTTTGAGGGAAAATCACAGGGAAATCACCACTGCCTACTTTAAAAATTGAAAATCTGCTCTCTACCTATCCACAGAAAAAACTGACTAAACTGTAAGTTTGATGATTGTAAATCTTAACTCACTTCGACGAGGTGCATAGATGTGTATTGGCTTGTGATGATGAATCAGCCAACTGGAACATTTTAAGTCATTGCAAAGTAACTTTTTGAGACAGAGACAGACAAAGCTAAATACAAGTAGAAATATTGCTGCAGTTTGTCTTATTAAAAGTCACTTTTAACATTTCTGAATCCATGTGCAATTAAATAGCATTGCTCATGCTCGACTGTTCTCAGGCATTATTTACGCAAAGTAATTTGTCAGCTGGAGCTCCAAGACGCCAGCTGTGCTTGCTGGGAGATTTGTGTCAAAACTGTAACAAAGTCTATGTGTGAAAGGAGCATTTCCCCATCACATCCCACAAGACTGTCCTCGGCTAGCTGAGGATTACATGAAAATTAGACAGTTATAAAGGGTGAGAGTTTGGGCCTGTATCCTAATTGTGGTGATGCAGCATGTTGAGATGGAAAGCAGAGCTTCTCCCTATCCCCAGTGAGGTTCTGGCTAATGAGGCCTGGTGTACACCTCCTGCTGTCCACCTCCCCACCATCGCCTTCCCTCCTCCTTCTCCACCTGTGCAACTAATACAGCTGAACTATGCATGGCTGCCTACAGGCGTTAGTCCAAGCACAGTATGATGTACAAGCCAGAGGGCCTATTATTAGTGTGTTATTCATTTTGCTTTGTTTATTTGGGTTTGAATCAAATAGATCCAGGTAATGGGAGCTTTTTAAATATGTTGTTGATACTTATTTTAGTCTCTAAAACTTTCTTTTTAAGAAACAAAGCCCAGTGAATTCCCTTTGATGCTGATTTCCAGGAATTCTCAGCAGGAAGCTCGGTAAACACTGACTGTTGTACATTTTTAGACTACTTTGCAGGATTCAGTGTAACTTTGGGGAAACTCTTTTACTTTGATTGCAGGGATCAGCACTTGAGTGACACCCACAATTAATTCAGTTTTTCTACCAGACTGTTGCTTTGGGGAGCTTGGTCTTCCCTTGGTGTTGTCACCTCTTGAGAGTGATTGAAAGGGACAGAGTGTATTTCCTGTTAAAGAATCTTATAGCTGTGCCTAGCCAGTTGCATCTGGTGCACTGTAATCAAACCAATCATGGCAGTTGATGGTCAATGATTGCTTTCAGATTGGCTTGCCTTCACATAGCGCTTTTTTTTTCTTCTTTTTACGGACACCTGCTGTAGCTGCAAGACTGTGAAGCCACAGAGATGGAGGAGAGACAGAGGGCTTGAGAAGCATCTGTTATCAGTGTGAAATCATGACTGCACAGCCTCTGATTATTTCTAGTGCTTGGACTTTAATTACATCGCTAATTCATGTGCATTTAATTTAGACAGATGATTTAGTCATATTTATCCTGCATCGCAAAAAATCCCTAATTTTCGGCATCCTCCCGTGTACCTTTTCTCTCACAGTCTCTGTCTGTTCACGTAAGCACAATTCGCAGTGCTATTACCAGCTGTTTTCACTTGGTGTCTTCTGAAACAACAGGCCAGTGAAGCCAAAGTCCTGAGGCAGGGAGATAGCATTCCTGCCATAGTGGTTACATGTTAGTCAATTTGAAATACACAGAAAGGAATGTCTCTCATGTGACTCCCGGCCAGTAGAGCGTGACCGACTGCAAGCTTGCCAAGTATGGTCGGTCACACATGAGAGGGCAGGAGACAGGCAGAAGCACGAACACGGGTGTCATTGCTGTCGGATGTGTACACCTCAGCCACAGACATGCCGAGGATGCTGATTCCTCCCCTTGCTTTTGACTAATTGACCCTGAGCTGATATGTCAGAGGCTCAAGGAGGAAGAACATATGAACCACTAAGCTGTTGTTTGAGAACTCTTGTATATGGGGTGAAGTTCTGCTGAACCAAGTAACTGCAGCTTGACTTTCTCACACTGAGGGGGTGAATCATTGACCCGGTCAGGACCTGCAATATGTCTCTCATGAAACTGGTCCTACTCTACTATTGACTGCCAATTGACCTGTTATGTAAACAAAAACCATACACGCAATCATTATCCTTCTTAACATGTAAGTGTTGAGTTTTTGATATGTGTATAATTTTTAAAAATATTTTAGCTTTCCTTTGCAGGCAGGTGTGAACAGTGATATCTGACTGTTTATTTCCTGACAGCATAGACACAGGAAATCACACCAATGCTGTTTTTTGTTGTTGTTGTTGTTTTTTAAATAAATACGTGAAAGCTGATGTTGACATTTGATACCTCATGCTTGAAAATGATAATATAACAAAAATGAATCGAGGGGAAACTGCTGTCAACAGTGATGCTCATATTGAGTTACAGCATTTTCCTCAAGAGCTCTTATCACCTACAGGATGAACACTACTCAGGAAGTGCATTAGAGCAGAAGTGCTCACACATGACACAATTAGGATTTGCAAACAAGCTGTAGGTAAAAATAACTTTCACTGCACTGTTTTTTTCTGCTTTTTGCAGCCCCTGGACTATGAAACCAAGAAGGCTTATACCTTTAAGGTAGATGCTTCCAACGTTCACCTGGATCCAAGATTTCAGAGCTTCGGGGCCTTCAAAGACACAGCAACAGTAAAGATTAACGTTTTGGATGTGGATGAGCCTCCGGTGTTCAATAAGCCCTCCTATGTGATGGATGTGTATGAGGACACACCTGCGGGAACTATCATTGGAGCAGTGACTGCACAAGATTTGGATGCCAGCAACAGTCCAGTCAGGTAAAGTTAAACTCTTATGTCTTAAACAGGAGATTTTTTAGACTTACGCTTCTGCATATGGTGTTTCATCAGTTTTGATATATATCAGTAATGAGCAAATTGATATAATTTATTAAAGGAGAAAGCCACTCTTTCTCTTCTTTCCGTTAAATCGCAACTAATTCTTTGTGCACAGTGGGAATCTCCTTGTAAAGTTTGGGTTTTAATGTCTCCAGGAAACAGTTAAATTTCTCAAAATTTCAGGGGATGCTTAAAAATGGAATATTTTGATATGTTTTCATCTCTTTTTATTTTATTTTTTTTAATGAAGCATTTTCAGTTCGGGTAGAGTTTTCAAGCTGATTTTTTTTTTTACAAGGGATGTACAGATACAAGCTAAACATGAAAACATTAGAATTAATCATTCTAATGTTATATATCTATATCTATCTATCTATCTATCTATCTATCTATCTATCTATCTATCTATCTATCTATCTATCTATCTATATATATATGTATATATCTATCTATCTATCTATCTATCTATCTGTGTTAAAACACGGACTCCCATTTTTCTTAATTTCTTAATTATTCCACTGAAAAGATCTGTTAAGATCCAATGAGCTTTAGCCCAACTCAGTTATACTAATTGAATTTAATGTTGTCCTGCTGCTGTTGTGTAGAAATGTCACAGTATATATTATATAGCACTGACAACTACACAATGTCTCTCCCAATTCAGAAATGATTATAATTTAAAAAAAAAGATTACACTGGTTTATATAATTCAGACTACAACTTGGACTAAATACTTGAGTAAAGTATGCCTAGATCTGAATGCACATCCATCTTCAAAAGCCCAAGCTATTGAGCCAAATCACCCTTGCTATTCTCTTGAGAACAAAAGTGCTAAATGGGGAAGTACTCTGATACTGCAGCCAGTGATTGAAGGTTTCAGATCTCTATTCATCAGTGTCTCCAGTCTCCATTCATCAGTGCCATCAAAGCTTTAATCTTGAGAGTTTTGTCAGGTTTACTCATCAGTCTAAAGCCTAATCAATCTATGTAGGACATTTGAGACTGTCATGTAAAATCCTGCTAGCATCATCTGTTAGAGGGTCCCTGCTTGTTGGTGACTTTATACCACTGAGACACAATACTCAAACTTTGTTACTGGCCTCATTACGCATACTTAAACATGAAGTATACACACAATAACAATGAAGCTAACTGTTTAATAATGACATATCACACTTCACTAAAATTACTGCTTCAATTTCCTTTAATCTGTGCATCTGCAGCTGGATGTTAGAGGTACTTGATTTTTAGTTACACTGATGCTTAATTCAGTTTACAAATGCTGTTTGTTGTATGGGAACAATGCAGCAGGAACATATGCTAGCCAATGCTAACAAAGGTGAACAACTTAGGGAAAAATCAAGTCGCAGTCCATGTCTTAAAATCTGCATGCAATTAAAAAATTGCATCAATCATTTAGCCAGTTTAAGACTAAGTATTCTTGACCACATACAATAAAAAAGATGAATGTAACTACTGTGCCATCACCAGCTATTTTGTAAAATCCAGTTAAAGGGGTTTCTGTGGTCCCCACGCCAGTTAGGGTCCACTTGGGTTTGAGTGACATAAATTTTATCATAAATTGGTGAGTGTGGGGGTCTGTGTGGACATATGCATGCCTGCCAATTTTTTGTGACCGTGCAGACTCATTCACAGAGACTTTACATTGTAACGTGCCAACTATGCATGTACCCCAGGCGGTGGACTTCAATGAAGTATAACAGGAATGACTACTCAGCCGTGTTGTCACCAGGTGTTCAGGTCCACAACAGTGAATAATCCTGGCCTTATGAGGTCTCAAGCCGAGGGTTTTTGCCATCGCCATCTTGATGGTTTAACTCCCCCCTTGCTTGCAGAATGACTTTTACGTGGATAGTTAGCTTTGTGACAGAAGGATAGCAGCAAGGGTGAAAGGGAAGGCTTACAAGACTGTAGTGAGACTTGTCATGATATATGGCTTAGTGGGGACAGTGGCTCTGACAAAAAGACAGGAGGTGGAGCTGGAGGTGGCAGAATCGATCCTGAAATTTGTGATGGGAGTGACCAGGATGGAGAGCATTAGAAATGAGTACATCAGAGGGACAGTTCGGATTGAGTGATTTGGAGACAAAGTAATAAAGACAAGGTTGAGATGGTTTGGGCATGTACAGAAGAGGGATAGTGAATATATTGGACAAAGCAAGGAGGAAAAGAAGACGACCACAGACAAGGTTCATGGATGTAGTGAAGGAAGACATGCAGAGAGTTGGTGTGACAGAATGATTGATGTTTATGATTAATGGTTGATGGCAGATGATTAGCATTATTTAAATAATGCTTGTTATGTTTTATTTTGTGTGTAGTGTTTGTTATTTGCCTTTGTGGAGTGATATGCTGGAATTTAGAGAATAGTGAATGTGGATGAATTTTCTCAGAGTTTTCTCAGAGCTCTATTGTCCAGCTGTCACGACAATTATTAGATGGCCCAACCTGCACTAAAGAAGCCATCCATCCTTGTACCTTTTGTGTCTTCCCATGTCCTGTCTCAGTTATACAGTAACAGTTGGTGGTTTGAGCTGACTTAAATAAGAAAGACAGAGTTTGTGTTTGGACAATAAGAAGAACATTTTTACATAAAATGCTGTTCAGTAGCAATAAATCTGAGTAAATTATGTCTGATAAGTTTATCAGTGCAGTCCTACAAAGAAACTGAAAATTAATGGAAATCCTTTCTTTTTGCTGATGGAGTTCATATTATTAAAATTAATTATATAGATTTTAATTTCCTCTTTAATAGTTTTTTGGTGAACTCAAAAGTCAACCAAACTCTATAGCTTGTGAAAACTGAAAGGCCCTTTATACAGCACTGCTGCTTTCTCTTTTGTAATTATCAGGTGGGGCATTTTAACATCACTGCTCAGTTTTATAGATCTGACATGCCTCACTCAACTTCTGATTTATAATCAAGGCTACCCATTCCTTTCATTTCTTAAACTCTCTGCCTTGATATGCACCCACCACACACACACACACACACCTACACACACACACACACACACACACACACACACACACACACACACACACACACACACACACACACAAACACACACACACACACAAGCCCCTCTG
>VUQH01039145.1:9110-20017 GCA_015106775.1 Etroplus canarensis
CACACATCTCTCAGTCAGATCTGCACTGCATGCGCTCAGACATGGGTATAAAGCCCCAGGAAATTGGTGGTCTGGATTTACGGAGCAGAACAGTGCCACGAGACCATGCCATTGAAAAAAAAATGCAGGGGACATGTGGTTCTTATCAAAGGGAAGTCAATGGGGATAAGACTGTCAAAACAACAGCGGATGTCACGCTGCCAGGCTCAGCCAGCACAGTGGCTTTCTGTCTGAAAGTGGCACCGTGACATGGCTGTAGGATTTTACTTTCCACCTTAAGTTCCAGAACATATGAATTTGTCGCTGCAATGTGTTACTGAAAATGATCAGTCTAGCATCAGTTTCTTCTGTATTGTTTAAGCTGAACTTGTGTAAATAGTAAAACTTGTGACAGATGTTTCTCCTTCCCCCCTCAGGGATGACTTTAACATCAAGGTTCTCCAGGCATTTGTGGAGCTTCATGAGTTTGCAGACCTCAACCTTGTTCAAGCCTTAAGGTACTTTTAAGAATAGAAACCCAAGCAAGTGACCATGAGAGGATGTGTTCTTAAAGTTAAACATAAAATACAGTCCAGATTGTAAATTTTATAAAAAGCACGCATGATCTAAAGTTCAAAATAAGATAAGAGTTTTACAACTTTTATTATAGCTTTGGTTCCTTTCTTTTGCAAAGTAAACAGAATTACACTTAGTTTTACAGCCCAGGCTTCCAGAGACAGGGCTTGACTGAAATTCTTGTTTGGTTTTCCCATTGTAAACTCATACAATATGACATTATATTGGGGCTGTGGTCAACCAAAGAAATTCTTGGCCAACTGAAATTGTTCCTACGCTTCACCCAATTGATTACTCACAGGCAGGTGAGGGTGGGGTTGGATCTGTTAGAGTTGTCTCTTCATGAACTAAATCATTCTGCAAATAAATCAGAGTGCATTCTACTTGGGTACATAACAGCTGCTACTGACAGATGCTGGGTCCAGAGCTGTCCCTGGATCCACCTGTCATTATTAGATCAAATGTATTGAACTATACTAATTCACTGTGCTAGCAGAACCAGTTGGCTTATTGTTTCGAGATGATATGTCATGCTGTCACTTCAGCTGTGATGTGAAAGCTGCTGCAAAGTTGTAACATTTACTTTTCAGCCATGCGATTTATTAAATTAGAGCCACTGACAACTTCTGAAAATGGTGTCAATTGGTTTGGAGCTGACACCCAAGTGAAAAGCCTAATCAGCCTTCACTGAGTTTTGTGAGTTGAAAGTTGTGAAGCAATTAGGATATTTCCTGATTTTTCCAGAAATCGTCTGTTCTTCCAGAAATGATGACTCAGTCCTGAAATGCTATGGATGCAGTCTTTTTTGCCTCTACACTGGCTATTGTCTGATCAATAAGAATTTGATTAGATGAGAGCATATTGACCAACCAACCACCTGGAGACCACTGCTCCACATCATACTGCATTACAGCAACAATAGATCCAGGTTTAAACTCTTGATTGAGCCCTCCACATTTAAGCACTTGTTGCACAAAATCTGTGATCTTGAAGAAAGGGAGTAGAGGTTTGGTGATGCATTACATATGTTTGTCTTTGTATTTTGCCTTTTGTTTTGAGGGGATTACATATCTTTATACTGTCACTTGATATTACACTAGCAATTTTTAGTATAGACACATATACAGCTGAAATTTTTTATCCTGATATTCATTAACTTGCATTATCTGTATTAAATGAACATTTGTTGACACAGGCTCACAGAAGAGCCAGGGTGCACCCTCCTAAATGTCAGCAATGTGGTGTGCAAACCTGCATATCAAGCTATCTGATCAGTTCATTTAAATCCTGTCAGAATGCAGGCACAAAGGGAAAAATAAAAATGAATGAACCTTGTGTGGCTGTTTTGTTCAAGTGTAAATGAAACAAACAAGCAAACATCTTAGAGCTACATTTGACATTTTGCCCATGCACACCTTCAAAAAGTTCTGTGGAGTGTGCCTTTAAAGTCAAAAGTCTTCATTGTGAAGTTACTGCAAACAAAACATCTAACACTTAAAAAACCTGTGGGTAAAATTTCTCCATTTATTCCATAGATACACCTTCCTAATAAAGAATTATCTGTGGTGTATAATACTATTTAGTAATTTAAAGTGGAAACACGGATACTGTAATATGCATCTGCATCAATATTTCATGACGCATCATTAAATTTTTCTCTCTCTCTGCTGTTGCAGGCAGTTTCTGTGGAGTTTCAGACTTCCCGGCGAAGCCCAGAAGATTGATCGTATGATGGAGGCATTTGCCTCCAGGTACTGCCAATGTAATCCTGGCGTCTTCCAGTCCACAGGTAACACACACACACACACACACACACACACACACACACACACACACACACACACACACACACAGTGCAGCCGATGAGTCAGACTCAGCCAGACAGTCCAGGACGGATAACATGCACCAACCAGACCGCCTGAACTCAGATCAATGCCTCTGACTGTTTATCCTCTCTCACTGGACAGCAGGACTTGTTTGGGCTCTGTAAATCTTTACCATGTGGCCACATCTGGAGATTTTGTGATTGCAAAGACATTCAGCTTCAGAGAGATTTTTTGAGTTTCATTATTTTAGTCTCTCTGAACTTGACCAGGCCTGAAGTCCAATTACAGTTTTCGACTGATGTTAGCAGGTTGCTCACTAATCCCTGTGTGATCAGCATTCATGTCTCCAGCAGTGATAATGAAATTGATCACTGGTCAATAGTGGTCATTAGTGCAGTCTTGCCTTGTTGCACATTGTCTGCTGCCCATGTGTTAGTGTTGAAGAGGATGACAGCTCAGGTTGTGAATATTGATGTAGTGCAGTGGTGACACACCCAGACTTAGTTATTGGTCATCCCTCAGGAGTGGTGCACACGGGGTTATAAATTACATGCAGAGGATGTTGACTGGGGGAGTTGGTATGTGGATGGATGAGGTGGAGGATGGTGGAGGAGTTATGATGCAAAGTCCTAAGAGTGTGTGACTGCAGGGACACTCAGGACCACAGAGTGGTGTGTCTGCGTGTGTGTGTGTGTGAGAATACGGGCTTTTTTGTTGATTAAATTCTCTGTTTTATTCAGCAGCCCTACATTTTGTGGTATAAAAATGTACTGATGGATAGCTGTCTAATGAATCACAAATCAGTTGTGCTGTCATGACCTGTCAAGTACTTTTATAATGAAAAAAACTGAATACAACCGCTACTTGTTTCAGAAGAAGCCATATTTAAGTTTTTATAAGGATCAGATTTTCTTTTAAATTATATAATTATTTTTCATCAGATTTATACTAATCTGTAAACTCCAAATTTATACACAGACGTGGGTCCGTGCTGTACTTCTAAGTTTCCCAGTGACACTGTGTTTGATTATCTCCACAGACACGTGCTACGTTCTATCATTTGCCATTATCATGCTGAACACTAGCCTGCATAATCCTAACGTCAGAGACAAGCCCCCAGTGGAGCGCTTCATCTCCATGAACAGAGGAATCAATGAAGGGGGAGACCTCCCAGAGGAGCTACTCAGGGTGAGAGCTTTGACTTGATTAGTTCGTTAGGTTTGACAAATATATCCTACGCAATGTGCATTTGAAACACTGTGTACAGGTAAAAGTGTAAAGTGGGGATTTAATTAAAGACTTTTTTGGATTTGGCAGACAGAAAGGAAACAAGGTTCTTTTATAGGTCTCCACTATGAAAAATGTCAAGCTTCTCTAATTGAGACATTGCAGCTCAGAATAATGATGAACCTCAGAAAGAAAAAGATGAAAAAACAAGTTGATAGACACACATACTAAAGCCTGGCAGCTGTGTCAGTGCTGTGTTTTGCACAAAAAGTACAAAAAGAAACTGTTTAAAAAAAAATCTCCCACCTACTGGAGTCATTGAGGTATGAATCATTGTGTCTCGCTCTGACACTGAAATAGATTTGTCAATGTCATGTTTAATGAAGTGTTAATATGAAGGCTGGCTTTAATGTTTGTAGATGGAGCTAGAAGTGTGTGTGCTCATCTGTTTTAGTGTGATGTAAACCCTTTTCTACTCTTTTCTTTCTCTGTGTAGAATCTATACGACAGCATCAAGAGCGAACCCTTTAAGATCCCAGAGGATGATGGGAATGACCTGACGCACACGTTCTTCAACCCAGACAGAGAAGGCTGGCTGCTCAAATTAGGTTAGTGTGAGTCTCATGCACACACAACTTCTGAGGGAATGCAAGACATCTGGGTTGACTTTATTTGGAAATTCTTACATTTTTTGCTCTACAAATATGGTTTCATTCTTATGAGAAATTAAACTGCAAGAGGTAACTTTCATACAGCTCCTCAAGACGTCAACAATTAAGTGTCAAATGTAGCAGCTGAAAGTGAGATTCTTAAATTTACCAAAGTAACATTAACTGAAAGATGGATAAAACGCTGCCAAGACATCCATGTGAAAAAAATATAACTTCCCTCAAATAGCAAACATTCAGGTTTTACTTATAAGTAATACACTATAAGGACAAAAGTATTGGGCTACACCTCTTAATCATTGAAATCAGGTGTTTCATAAAGTTCCATTGCTACATGCTTCATGCTATGGGTTGCCATGACCAACCAGCTGAATGCAAACCTTACATCACCAGGCTCTGGATGGAGTGGTATAAAGCATGCTGCCACTGTACTCTAAAGCAGTGGAAATGTGTTCTGTGGAACGACATATCATGCTGCTCTGTCTGGCTTGTCTGATGGATGAGTCTGGGTTTGACGAATGCCAGGAGAGTGTTACCTGCCTTCCTGCACTGTGGAAACTATAAAGTTTGGTGGAGGAGAGAGAAAGTTTTGTGGTTGGTTTTCTGGGATTGGCCTGGGTCCCTTAGTTCTACTGAAAGGAAATCTTAATGCTTCAGCTCACAAAGACATTTTGGACAGTTCTGTGCTACCAAATTTTTGGGTACAGTTCTGGGAATGCCACAGTGCCCAAGGTAAGTTCTATAGGGGCACGGCTGGGTGAGTTTGATGTGGAAGAACTTGGCTGGCTCACACTGAGCGCTGATCTCAACCCCATCAAACACCTTTGACACAAACTAGAATGGAGATTGCAAGCCAGGCCCTCTTATCCTCCATTCTAGATGAATGGGCAAAAATGTTAACAAACACAGCAAATTCCTTTAGAAAGCCTCCCCAGAAGAGTGGACGCTATAATAGCTACAACTCCATATTAATACCTTTGGATTTAGTTAGGATGTCATAACAGGTTTTGCAGGTGTGATATGTAGCTGATCCAATATTTTTGTCCATGTAGAGCAGGGTTGTTGAAGCTAGGTTAAGAAGAGAGGTGACCATCAGCGAGCAGCATTATGGCTTCATGCTGAGAGAGTACTACAGATGCAATGTTTGCTTTGAGAGTGCTGATGGAGAAGTATAGAGAAGGTCAGAAGGAGTTGAACTATGTCTTTGTGGATCTTGAGAAAGAATATGATAGGGTGCCAAGAGAGGAAGTGTGGAATTGTATGAGGAAGTCAGGAGTGTCAGAGAAGTATGTGAAGGTGGTTCAAGACATGTATGAGGACAGTAGGAGTAGGAGTGACAGAGGGGTTCAAGGTGGGGGTGGGATTACATAAGGGGATTAGCTCTGAGCCCCTACTTGATTGCGATGGTGATGGACAGGTTGGCAGATGAGGTCAGGCAGGAGTCTCTATGGACGCAAGGGATAGGGTGAGATGGAGACAAATGATCCGCTGTGGTGACCCCTACCAGTAGTAGCCAACAGAAGAAGAAGAGTATGTCTTATAGTTTTTATTCATGGGAATTTACTTGTGGCCACTTTCACATTTGGTCTTTCATTAGATCACAGTATAATGTACCTTCGGCTGCTCCCTTGAGTTCTCCACCAAGGGGTCCCCATAGCAGATTAATATGCATTGGTAATTTGGCAGAGGTTTTATGCTGGATGCTCTTCCTGATTCAACCCTCCAAGGTGAGAGGGGCTTGTGTCCTCACCATTCGCTTGTAAGGCGAATGCACAAACCACTACGCTACAGGGGACATCTCATTAGATCACAATATGAGACATCAAAAACATAAATGAATAACCAAAATTTAACCAACTTTTTGTGTTGTATTGTCCTAATGGCAAAACTTTACTCTTAGGGGGGCTGTAATTATTTAAAGCCCTGTAACAAAAATTGCATTTATTAAATTTATCTCACAAATTTATTTTGTAACGTCACTACATCTGCTTTGGTCAATTATGTATTTTTGTTCTAATAACCTATTCTATGTTAATTTTGCAGTTGAATGAAATTTTGTTATTGCTTCCAGAGTTAATGATTTTTTAATGATCATTGTAACCACTTTAATGATAAATGTTAATTCTATTATTTAGGTGTAACCCTTGATTTAAATTATGAAAGTAATTGCCATTAAGTGAGGAGTGTACAATTGCAGAGTTACATGAATAGTAGCAGTAAAGTCATGAGTATGGGGTCAGCTTGGAGAAGGGGAAGTTGCAAGAGGTGTTTTACTGTTGTGTCAAGCTGGTGTTGATTTAAAAAGATATTTGAGAAACTGTAGCCTGCTTTAATAAAAAGGGATATAAATGTTGAATTTCCCCTCAGCTACACCATCCCAGGATGTAGTCATGCGTATGCACATTCTCAATTAGTTCTTTAAAAAGATATTTTTCTATGAAATGTAGTGGGTGCATGGTTTCTACGTGTGAACACTTTATTAACCTGGACGTGGAATTCTCCAAATAGCAACTCACCTTAGTCATTTGTATTCTGTGAGTTTGTGTGTGTGCCACGTGTGTACACATCCCCAGTGAGGTAATGCATTTATAAATCTTTTTTTTACTGTAGTTGGCGTTCACTACCATTTGATTCCATGTGTTTTTGATTTGAAACTTACTCCATCACTTGCGAGGCATTCCAGCAGGCCTCACTTGTGTAGTATCTTATCACTTAGGAAGGTGATTTACTATTGAGGATAATACCTGTTTATTAGCCTGGATAGTGTTGGTTTAAAGAGCAAACTCACTGCAGGTGGTTAGTTTTTATTACAGTGTTTATACACACACACACACACACACGCACACACACACACACACCTGGCTTTGACCTGCACATTCTTTAAACTCTGTGTAACGTCTCTGTAGCCTCATCAAACTAGTGAGTACGAATGTAAATAGCCCCATTGTGGCTCACAGACCTAACATGATTCCATTCTTGTATGGTGGCTCCCTGGAGCAATTTCCCCACACCAGTTCTCACTGTGATATTTTTAATTTAACTCTCTAAAAATAAACCCTGGAGGATGTGGAGGCCTAATGCCTTTTTTTTCCCAGCAAATCTCTCAATGTAGAGCGGAAATTTGGCTACACTAATTCAATAGCCAGAGTCTACTGAAATGTAAGGAAACATAGAGCTTTTATATAACTATGTGTGGCCCATGTAGGCTCCTGTGAGGGACCACAAAAACAGGAAGGAAATGCTACTGTAAAAACCAAAAGGAATAGCTAGAAACTAATGAGGAACTCTCGGTTAAAACAGTCAGGAAATGTTTTGGGTCATAGTTTGTGCAAGTATGCATGCACACATCAGTGCTGGTGTTTTCTTCCAATCTGAAAAGAAAGTACACCTTCTTCCAGTTCTAAGGTTTTGTGAATCAGGACATAATGACAACTCATCTGGTCCTTAGTCGGTCATAAAAGTAGGTAAATACAAACTCAAATTAGAAGCATCACATGACATATTACACCGTTTCATTATTTAACAAAAACTAAGCCAAAATGCAGAAGCAGTGTGTGTGAAAAACTAAATATACCCTTACTGCTTCCAAAGGAGTTAAGAGAATAAGTAGCAGCAAGGTGCTGTTAATCAGATACACTTTACTAATTGATCATCAGCCAGTGTGACCACCTCTATAAAAGCACAAGTTTTGACAGTTTGCTTGTCTTGGGCATTCAGCAGTGTTTTGACAAAATGCCAAGGAAGAAAAACATTAGCAGTGATCTTAGAGAAGCAATCGCTGCCCATCAACTCTGGTTAGGGTTAGAGGTTCATTTTCGAACAATTTGAAGTCCGTTATTCTGCAGCACAGAAGATTATTCAAAAGTGGAAAAAAAGTCAAGACAGTTGCCAAACTTCTTAGGCATCGACATCCCAGCAAATTCCCAAGGTCAGACTGTGCAATGCTCAAAAAAACCCAAACGTTACAGCTCAGACTCTACAGGCCTCAGTTAACACGTTAAAGTTCATAACAGTACAATTACATAAAGACCGTACAAGACTGACAAGTATGGCTTGTTTGGAAGGGCAGCCAGGAGAATGGCTCTTTTCTCTGAAGAGATCATGGCAGCATGGTTTAGGTTTGCAAAGTTGCATCTGAAAAATCCACAAGACTTCTGGAATAATGTCCTTTCGACAGATGAAACGAAAGTGGAGCTGTTTGGACATAATGTACTGTGCCACATTTTGTGTAAACCAAACACAGCATATCAGTACAAACACCTCATACCAACTGTCAAGCACGGTGATGGAGGGGTGATGATTGGGGTTTGTTTTGCACCCCCAGGACCTGGGCATCAGTCATTGAGCAGAGAATGACCTCCTCCGTATACCAAAGTTTTCTTGAATCAAATGTCATCTCATCTGTCCATCTGCTAAAGTTTTGCCTGAAATTGGGTCATGCAACAGTACAGTGATCTTAAGGACACCAGTGGAACAGAATGGCTGAAAGAAAAGAACCAGGGTGCCACAATGGCTCAATTTATGTCCCAACGTCAACCCAAATGAAATGCAGTGTTGACAAATGAATTCCCATAAATCTCAGCGAACCGAAGCAACATTGTAAATTCCTCCCCAACAATGTAAGAGCCTGATGAAGTCATATAAAAAATGATTACTTCAAGTTACTGCTGTTAAAAGTGGTTCTACAAGCTTTTGAATCATGGTGAGTACCTAGATTTTCCACATGGCTTCTCCATTATGGCTTCATTTTTGTTAAATAAATAATGACACAGTGGAATCTAATTGCATGTCGTTTCACACCTGAGGTTAGATTTAAATAATTTTAGAAACTGCCAAGGATGACTTTTTTATTATGTCCTGATAGATAAAACCATACAACTGAAGGCGGGTGTAATTTTTCTTCATGACCTGACTGCCAGTGGAAGAATTCTGCTTCAAACCAATGGATATTTGCTTCACTTGCTCTTTGCTTTTTTGGATATAGTTTGCACAAGTGAACACGCGAGGTGACGAACTTGCTCTGGGGTTTGGTGTTTGTATACGTGTGTGTGCTTCATATGTGTTTGCGTGTGTGCATGTTATCTCCTGAAGGGGGGCTTTATGTGCCATGTTAGGTTCATATCGTGTTTGCTCTCCCCTCCGGAGAGCCAATGAGGTTTTTATCCTGTTGCCTTGAAAAACGAATGGGCAAAGCCAGCAATAATTTATCACTCACTCGAGTCATCAGTTAACTAAGCTTGAGTTGGGAAAGATAGTGATGGTAGATTGTAATCACATACAAACCAGCTCGCCTGCGTGTCTCAGAAAGTCAGAGCCAACAGTGTTTGGTGATTCAAATTTAAGCTGCCATGATAGCAGTGCAGAATATTTCAAGAGGTACAGTCCAAAATTTCTTGCATCATTTATGAACTTTTAATACCAGGCAGAACTTTACAACTGTTCTGTGTCACTTTTGCTTCACAAAGTCTTTCGAAACAAAAGAGCATGCAGTATTTTGTTAACGTTAAATCTTCCTTTACATGTAGGAGAGGACATAGAAAACTGGATGGCATTCACAGGAAACCCACTAAGGGCTTGCGTCCACAAGAGCGCCGACAAGATTAGGAAGGGTTGCGGAGGCAAATTATGTCATTTTGGCATACTTTCCGCATCAGACATAGAAAAAGTGTGCGAATCATCGATTCCTGAGACAATGCTACGAATCTCTGCGTATTGTCTTTAGACATATGTGGGAGTTTCCTAGAAATCAGTCGGGAATGCCGTGAAAAATGCTGATCGTACCAGGACGGCAGGGATACATCTAGGATCACACCAGGGGTGGTAAAATCGTGGACTAGGACAATCAGGATGACTTTCCGACAACCATTTAGATATGCGGACAGTATGAGGAAATAATGCAAGATTATACATTTGGTGCCGATTTTGGGTTTTTCTCATATTGCCTCTGCACATCTGTGCACTTCATAATATCGCTTCATTTTATGCACTTCATAATAAGTCTTTTATTTACAGTTCCTATGACTCCCTCCGGGAAATACACGACACCACGATTCTTCAGTTACTGATGGATTTATTCTCTTAATGGAACTTGTAACGTCACCGTCATCAAATCCACCGCTGAAATGTGCAAAATGCACGACAATGTGCAAAATAAGCATGCATTTATATCACACAGACGGCACAAATTAAACAATAAATATGTGCGATCCAGCATAAAACGCATAAACAAACATACCTCGCTGGCTGCACGCAACCAAGAGGGAATGAGTCCACTTTCATAACAAAAGGTCCTCAACAGAAAATGTATAATCCATGTAAACTTGAAAAAACAGCACTTCTTAAACTTTAGCGGACTGTAACTTATCCGGCTCTTAATTCCCGGCAGAAAAAAGGTGCAACACAAAGTGAAAACACACTTCCCAGGTTTCCACATAGTGCCAATACAAAAACAAAGTATTCATAAAATGAATCACATAAAATGTATGTAAACAAAAATGTATATCAATAACAACATAATTATTATGGCAGTTACAGTTCCAAAACAATGACAATAATAATAACAGTCACAATCACATCACAAGATCACAGCAAAGTGATCATTTACACTACATCACAGTACTGTGTGAAATGT
>VUQH01039146.1:0-17520 GCA_015106775.1 Etroplus canarensis
CTGCCATGATGTATGGTTTGGAGACAGTGGCACTGACAAAAAGACAGGAGGTGGAGCTGGAGGTGGCAGAACTGAAGATGTTGAGATGTTCCCTAGGAGTGACCAGGATGGACAGGATTAGAAATGAGTACATCAGAGGGACAGCTCATGTTGAGAAGTTTGGAGACAAAGTCAGAGAGGCAAGGCTGAGATGGTTTGGACATGTTCAGAGGAGGGATAGTGGATATATTGGACAAAGGATGTTGAGGATGGAGCTTCCAGTCAGGAGGAAAAGAGGAAGACCACAGAGAAGATTGATGGATGTAGTGAAGGAGGACATGCAGAGGGTGGGTGTAAGGGAAGAGGATGCAAGGAATAGGATGGGATGGAGGCAGATGATCCGCTGTGGCGACCCCTAATGGGAACAGCCGAAAGAAGAAGAAGAAGAAGAAGATATATATCATGTACTCCCTGTAGTGCCTTCAAGTTCCCCCAGGACTACACGTACCCCCATTTGAGAACCAGTGAGTTAGATTAATTTAGCCATTTCTTCTATTTTTTTTTTCTTTCATTCATGGTTTTAAACCAACAACCAAAAAAAGGTAGATGCAGCATTATGGAACCATATAGAAAATAAAGAGTACTGGAAGTGAATGTAAGTGTGACTCTTCTGTGGGCTTTGTATTTTCTTGGTAGTTTTTAACCCCGAATTAATTTTGTGGTCTACTGCAACTTTATGATAAATCTGCTGATCTTCTTTCAGCTGTTCCCCTTAGTAGTTGCCACAGCAGATCATCTGCCTCCATCTCACCCTATCCCCTGATGACTTGCATAAATAGCAGAAATACTGGTTGGCCAGCTTTTAAAGGAAGTAGGAATGTGTTCTGAGTTGCACCATCTACAGTCACAGCATCTGAAGCACACAAAGAAGGCTTTCCTTTAACCTCTCTTGAAAGAAACACGTCAACCTTTTACCAGTGAAGTGATCTAATACTTGTTGCATTCCTGTTGCGGTCACAATAGTCGTAGACTTTTCAGATGAGCAGGATCTCAAAAATGTCCTACTGGAATCAAGAAAAATGTTTACAACACAATGAGAAGCTGAAGATTTTTTGTCACAAAGACGAAGTGCTCATCTGTCTTGTCTGCCGCCTATCAAAACAGCATATAGTCCATGACTGCAGCCCTGTAGAATAAGCAGCCCAGAGGATAAAGGTAAATAAATATGGAAAATTAAGGAAAAATTAGAGCTGAGGTGCTGGTATAGATACACAACAGCTCATGAAAGCTGACTGTATTAAATGTTATTTGCAGGTTTAAAGATGGGATTTTAATAGGGCTTTAATCAATTCTTTCCATTATAAATCAATATGTTATTTGTTATAACAGTTATTAATTCTCTTTATAATATATCACAAAATAATTTTTAAAAATCCATCAATTTTTCCCAGGGCTCAATGCAAGCCTGAATCTTAATTCACTGTGATATTAAACTGAGCAACATAGAAAACTGATTACCAGGACTATTTGTTTGACTTCTGGATGTTTAACTTCTTTGAACATTTCAGGCAGAAGTTTCAGGCACTCTGGAATCCCTGAGGAAAAAACTCAGATTACTGAACAAGACAAAGGAGCAATGGGAGGAAACAAAAACCTACATCCAGGTAGACGGTTTTATGTGCTTAATGATTTTTCCTGTGCCTCTGTTTCTGATCATAGCAATGTATTTTAATTTTGATCCTGGCCCAAATGCAAAAATTCCTCAGCATGACAAACATTCTTTCCTTTTACTGTCATAAAAACCCAACTTCCTTATTATTAGACACAGGTGTATGAACATGAGACAGCAATCAAGGAGGAATTTCAGAAGCTCCACCAGTTTCTTTGGGAGGAGGAAAAGCGTCGACTGAATGCACTCAAACTGGAAGAAGAAACCAAGATTGATATCATGTGCAAGAAACTGGAAAAGATTAAATACCAGATCAGCACCCTCTCCTTCACCATCAGTGATACTGAAATTGCACTCAAAGCAGAAGATTTACCACTTTTACAGGTACATTTACTGCCATTATTTAAAGACTTTATATGTATATATATATATATATATATATACATATATATGTATATGTGTGTGTGTGTGTGTGTGTGTGTGTGTGTGTGTGTGTGTGAGAGAGAGAGAGAGAGAGAGAATATAGATATAGAGATGGATACAAATATAGATATAGATATATAGATATGTTTTATTTCATATTCTTTCTTGAATTTCTTGGTTTCAAATTTTGAAGCAAAGTGAAAAATGAGCTAAACATTTCTGTTAAACCTAGCTTTCCACAGTCTTGATAATAACGTGCAACATGTTATTGTACTTTACGTTAACAGAAAAGACTGTATAAAAGATAGACATAAGCACTATGATGTAACCTATTAGCTTGTGACGTTCTGTTTTGAAGCCTCAAAAAAATTATGGTCTGCATGTTGTTCTTTTGGAACAAGAAATGTACATATCGTGCTCAGTGTTCAGTTGTGTTATCAGATAACACTGCCAAGCACCACCCATAGACTGTACATGTGCACTGCACAGACATAGACGCCTACTAATGAGTGCAACATAATATACAAATAAAATACCACATTTTCACTCATCGAAACTGGAGCAGACTTCTTGGAGGGGCTGTTAGTACAATTAACCACAAAACAAGTCGTATTATGTCATTAAAAATGCTCCAAAAGGCACCAATACCACGAACACAGTTGAGTTCAATTCAGGGTCACAAATCAGCAGAGCTGAAAACAGCTAGCACCTGCAGCTTCCCATGTCTGCATTTGTCTGTCAGTCAAGGTGGGCACACCCCAATAATGCCAACTTTAAGCTTCAAAAAATGTTAGCAGTTGATTTATAGAAGTACAGGGCCTTGTGAAAGTGTTTATACCCCTTGTAATTTTCCACATTTTGCCAACCAAAAACATAAATGTATTTTTATTGGAATTTTATGTGATAGACCAACACAGTGTGGAAGGAAAATGATTAATGGTTTAAAAATTTTTTACAAAGAAAAATCTGATAAGTGTGGCAGGCATGTACCTTGAGCCCTCTTTACTCTGATACCCCTAAATAAATTCCAGTGCAACCAGCTGCCTTTAGAAGTCACCTAATTATTAAATAGAGTCCGCCTGTGTGTAACTGAACCTCAGTATAAATACAGCTATTCTGTGAAGGCCTCGGAGGTTTCTTAAAATACATTCCCACGGCAGGCAATTCCGATTTTTTGCTGGGATCTGATTTAGTTGGTTGTTAACATTATAATTTAAATGCAATGCAGTCTCTGGCTCTGAAGTGACACAAATGTGCAGAAGAAAGCGTGGCATCACACGCAGCACTCTCCGTTTACGGAAGTAAATATGGAAGCTACACATATCAGCATATGACTAAAACTTCACCTTTTTCCAGTGACTAGCTCCATCAACACTGTCTGTCATGCTTGTTTTGTGCATTGTTGACATTTGATCTTGCCACGTCTCACGCAGAATTACGATGTCTGTCTCACTTCAGTGATGGAAAAGTCAGATGAAATGCGACATGATCGTTCGGATTGAGGTCACTTTGAAAAACATCGGATATGCATCCAATTTAGGACCACATATGGAAGTGGCCTGAGTCCGATTCCAAAAAAATCGGATCTGGGCTATTCAGACTGTCATGGACAATTCAGATATGAGTCACATATGGGTAAAAAAACTGGATTCGGGCCACTTTTACTTGCAGTGGGACTTTATCCCTATGATGTGCCAAGCTGCTAAGCATGCAGCAGAGACCAAAGAGCAGAGCAAGAGCTGTAGTCAGTCTTGATTTTAAAATAAACAAATAATTTGGTTTTTTGCTTTGAGCACCTGATTCTTCAGAGGTCTCTGCACGGTCCTGCTTTTCAATCCATCACCCGAAAATGGAAAGGGTATGGCACAACTGCAAACCTACCAAGACATGAACGTCCACCTAAATTGACAGGCTGGGCAAGGAGAGCATTAATTAGAGAAGCAGCTGAGAGGCCCGTGGTAACTCTGGAGGAGCTACAGAGATCCACAGCTCAGGTGGAAGAATCTACTAGTTGTGCACTCCACAAATCTGGCCTTTATGGAAGAGTAGTGAGAAGAAAGGAATTCCTGTTTTCATTTTGCCACAAGCCAGGCAGGGGACACAGCAAACATGCAGAAGAAAATGCTCTGGTCAGATGAGACCAAAATACCATCCTCACTGTGAAACAAGGGGGGGGCAACATCATGCTGTGGGGATGCTTTTCTTCAGCAGGGACAGGGAAGCTGGTCAGAGTTGATGGGAAGACAGATGGAGCTAAATACAGAGCAATCTTGGATGGAAGCCTGTTAGAATTTGCAAAAGACTTGAAACTGGGGCAGCGGTTCACCTTCCAGCAGGACAATGACCCCAAACATACAACCAGAGCTACAATGGAATGGTTTAGATCAAAGCATGTTCATGTGCTAAAATGGCGCAGTCAAAGTCCAAACCTAAATCCAATTGAGATCTGTGGCAAGACTTGAGAATTGCTGTTCACAGATGCTCTCCATCCAATCTGACTGAGCTGGAGTTATTTTGCAAAGAAGAATGGACAAAATTTTCAGTTTCTAGATGTGCAAAGCTGGTAGAGACATACCCAAAAAGACTTGCACTGCAATTGTAGCAAATGGTGGTTACAGAAAGTATTGATTCAGGTGTGCTAAATATATATGCACGCCGCACTTTTCAGATTTTCATTTGTAAAAAAAATTGAAAATCATGAATCTTTCCACTTAACAATTATGCACTACTTTGTGTTGGTCTACCACATAAAATACATTTATTTATTCATTTATTTATTTATTTAAAATACATTTATGTTTGTGGTTGCAATGTTACATAATGGGGAAAAGTTCAAGGGGTATGAAGATTTCGCAAGGCACTGTAAATAAATAACAGCATTCCTAGACTGCATACCTCCACCAAGGCTGAACAGTCCTATCTCACAGTGCTCCAGAATCCTTAAAAAATCCTGGATCCAGGTCCAAATTTTAAAAGTTAATCACTTCCAAGTTAGGTCAAGTCCCACCACTGGTAAGAAATGTTTGTGCCAATCGTCTTGATGCATGCTCAATCATCCAGGTAAGTAAAACTTCAAAAATTGATTCTGTTCATCTGATGAACAGAATCAATTTTTGAAGTTTGTGCCAATCCATCTGTGACTTGTTGCATAATCCTGCAAACAAACTGAACCAAAAATACTACCTCCTTTGCAGAGGTAATAAACAAACAGTTCATTATAGAGACAAAAACATTAGTTTGAACCAGGCTTGAGTCTTTGGGAACTGACTCACTTTTGAAACCAGCTTAGATGGCATTGGCAAATTGGCAATTTGAGGAAATGCAGTTTTGGCACATTCAGTTTCCTTGAAATCTGATTCCAACAACAGCAAGCCTATTGTATGCTGTCAGAATATCTAGCTGTGTAACACAATGTACCTTTCGGCTGCTCCCTTGTATTCTCCACCAAGGGGTCGCCACAGCGGATTAATCCTCACTGGTAATTTGGCAGAGGTTTTACACCAGATGCCCTTCCTGACGCAACCCTCCATGGTGAGAGGGGCTTGTGTCCCCACCTGGAATCAAACCAGGGACCTTTCGCTTCAAAGGCGAATGCACAAACCACAACGCTATATGTTCCCTCTCACAATAACAATATTAATATGCTAATGATTAGCAGTATCAAATTTTACCAGCAAATGAGTTTTGCTCATATTGCTGCTGTTATTCAGCTCCATGAAAAGTCTGGAACAGTTAATGAACACATGGGAAAGGAAATTGAAAGTTTTAAAGAAATGTTTTTATATTAATGAATTATTATTAAATTATAGAAAGAAACAAAGTTTATTCAGTGACAGGCAAATTAAAAATAAAGTCATAATAGTGATGAATGATAATGAAATAGTGTATGAAACCAGATTTCTGGGTGTTTGAATTGATCATAAGCACACCCAAACACAATCTGCAGATTGTTTTCATAGTTATCTGTGGTGTTAAAGGGGGAAATTTTGAGGAATTCTGCAGAGTATTTTTTGCTTGTTGCATCATCAATGATTAGCAAAAAAAAACCTATATTTTCTGAGCAAATATGTTGATTTACTTTAAACAATATTTTTTTTAAATTAAAAAAAAAATCATTATAAATTTTTTCAACTTTACAATAGGCTGAAAAAAAATCATTTTACTCAAGCTCTTGAATTTAACACTTTTAATTTCAACATGAAGATTTCAGGACAGTCTTTTTACACTAATCAGAGCCACAGCAATGTACATAAGCAACAGAGAGGAAGAAATGGCAAAAATTGGCCCAGCAACATATGCTTCTTTAAACTCTGTGGAAAATCAGCAGGATTTTGAAGCTGCAGGTTCCATGTGGGCCTGATCATGAGTTACACTGGAGGGCTCATATAAACAGTGTTAAAAAATGTCCAAAACCATTGCAATATTATATACAACTAAAGATACTTTAAATCTAAAATCATTATACTATACTGATCCCTAATAGTTCCATACATTACCTACTGTGTGGAGGTATAGGGAAACACATACAAAACAAATACTAATCAAGTTTATATGTTACAGAAGAAAGCAATACAAATTATATATGGATCAAATTACTATGAGCCTATCCCAGCTATCATAGTCCTTAAAAGTTAATGATTTAATTGATCTCAACACTGTACTGATGTTTAAAAGCACAAAATCATTTCCTTCCAAACTGTATTCAGAGGTAGTTTGAAATGAAAGAGATAAAGAATTAATTCAGAGAAGATGGTATGTTAAAAAACCAGCGGTAAGGACAACTATTAAAAAAGACATATTTGTTAGAAGAGTAAAATTATGGAATAGTGGTGACAATAATTAGGATTTTGTAGTTCATGATGAAAAGTTAAAAAATATTTAAAGACAACGTGTTAAACTAATATAAAATTGAATGATTTCTTTGCTTTTAACATTTCTTCATTTATCATTTGCTTTCTTTATTCTGTGAAATCCGCTTAGAAAATTGTTGCCATTTATAAAATGCTCGGCAAAAAGGGTAGGTAATAAGCAAAAGCCTCAGTCTACACCTTTCCAGTCAATAATTTGTGTTCTTCTCATTTGATTCAGCTTTTTGCTGTGATTTATTTTTTAAATGAAACAAATAAAAAAAAAATCATCATCATATTGCTAACTAGTACAAAACACTTCATACAGCAAACGCCTACTAGAATGTTATAGTTTTGATCATAAACAGTATTTTACACATTGAAACTTTTTATCTCACACAGCCAATATTTTGGGGAATATCATTTCATTAGTGATGCTCTGGGTATCATACAAACTTTCATGGTTATCCATTTATTAATTGGCAAGATTTTCAGGCAGGGTCAAAGTGGTGGCTGGTTGTATGGCTAAAAGTTCTGGTGAGTGTAGAGTAGAATTATTAACTGTTACTTCTTAAATTGAGAATCAAGAGGTTTACCACAGCTGTCAGCATAAAGCCTGTTGTTGTTTGTACATATATAGTATGTGTGGTTTTGATTCAGCATGCAGGCTTTTCAGCTATCTATTTCTAATAACACAACACTACATGTTATTTTGTAATGCAACGTTTTATTAATGTACTGTATTTCTTCACCTTCTGTCTTCACCTTAAGAACTACAAGGCCACAAAGAAAAGGTATTCGTAACCCACTATTTATTAAAATCATTACCAACTTTTTTCACTAGAGAATGCTGTAATAATTTTAAGGTGTTTTAGGGTCCAGTGCAACATTCGAGAGCCAGAAGTCATCAGAGATATTCTGATAAATTCTGCGAAGCATCTGGGAACATTTAGTTTTGGAATTTGGAAGAAGATGGAAGGCATTGTCAAATGTGGTGGG
Source organism: Etroplus canarensis (assembly GCA_015106775.1). NCBI lineage: Eukaryota > Metazoa > Chordata > Actinopteri > Cichliformes > Cichlidae > Etroplus > Etroplus canarensis. Next base: position 7,918 of record VUQH01039146.1, read on the forward strand.
TTGACAAACAAATGCTTGCAAGTTAAAGTTTACCCTAAGTTTTATGATTTTCTCAAATTAACTGAGCTTCATTTTTTCAGTTCCTGTCACTCTAGATCCAAACACAGCCCAGGCCAATTTAAAGTTGTCTCAAGAGCTGACCGTGTGCGCAGTTCAGCACAAAGCAGCTCCTACCTGACAACCCTGAGCGGCTCACCAACCGTGTGTCAGTGCTGGGAGCCACTGGCTTCACATCTGGAATGCACAGCTGGACCGTAGATGTGGGCCAAGGCAAAGATTGGTACATCGGAGTAGCTCAAGAGTCCATCCAAAGAAAGAGCACTGTCTTTCTCAGCCCTGCTGAGGGTTTCTGGGTGATAGGCCTGAGCAATGGAGACTCACTGTGGGCTCAGACCACACCTCGCTCCAAACTCCAGATGAAGCAGAAGCCCCAAAAGATCACTATAGAGCTGGACTATGATAAAGGAAAAGTCATTTTCATTAATGCTGCTGATTCTACAAAGATACAGACATTCAAAGACAAATTTACTGAGAGAATTTTCCCTTACTTTGCCCCTGGATTGTGTAAGGACCTGGAAAACTCAAGCCCCCTCACAGTCTGTCCTCAGATAATAAAAGTGGGAGTAGAATAGAGTCACATGGAGCAGATGAATACACCTCTCTAAAGGTAAAATAAAGGCTGCGTTATGGTTTGTATTAGTAGTATTAAGGTTTGCTATATATATATTGTGACTGAAAGACAATGAAAAAGTAGTGCATCTGAAATGATTTATTAAATAAATGTCTTGCACATGAAATTCAGGAGAAAATGGTACCACTCTATATCCAATTGAGGTCAGAAGAGTGAATTTAATCAAACAAGACAATGAAAATTTTCAGTTTTAACTTTCTCAGAACTATGTTTTCAGATTTATCTTTATTGATGACATTAATTGTCCTTTTCCTTGTTTTTTGGTTTCCTCTGGGATGCCATATCTTTTAGTTTAGAGTCCAGTTTTCTTTGCAGATAGGCTTTCTTATTGGGGTCCATGGATGTGTCTTTCTTTCCACTCCCAGCATAAAGTACACCCTCTTTACTTATCCTCATTCGGGCATGAGACTTGGCTTTATCTCCACAGCCGTGAACCTGAAAAGTATTTACAAGTCAATCAGATTTTGTTGGGGGAAAAAACTCCACAGATTTTTAAAATACCTGGCTATTGTTGCCACACACCTACAGAGTCTTAAAAATAAAAACATTACGTAGTTTTATTGCCTAATTTAGGTGTGCCTCTTACCTCTGGTATATGATGACTGAGACAATATTGCCTGTTGCAGAACAGGCAAAGCTGCCCAAGTGTTAGCACAGATGCTTTGCACTTGACAAAACTACAGACACTGTCAGCCTTCACAACAGCATTAATGAGTGTGTCAAAGTCATCATCTGGTGCAGAGGCAGCAGCGATGTCACAAGCCCCTGCCTTTGTTCGATTCTTTCCTGAGATGAAAAATCATGCAGTTAAACTGATAGGCAGCAGATTGGTAAGAAAACACTTTTAGATGCTTGATTAGAACGTTTTGATGCAAACCTTTGGCTTTCTTCGATGGCTGGCCCTGAGCTGGAAGAATGTTGCTTTGTTGCTTCTTTTGTTGAGCATTTTCTTCTCTTTTATGCTGTTCCCTTTTCATCCTCTCCAAATGCAAACTTTTCAGGTCCAGGGGAGTTTGATTCAATGACTCACTCCGAAAATTCGGGACTGTTTCTTCTTTCTGGGCTGCTACTACTTGTGCTTGTTCCTTGGCTGGTGCTGACACTGGGGGCCTGGAGACAGTGATACACCTCTCACTCCCCTCCCCTTTGCTCTCATGAATGAGGCCCAGCTCCTCAGCAATCTGATGGACCAGCAGGCGGTCATGAGAGTTAAATGAGGAGGGAAACCGTAGCTCACTCTGGTTTAAGTCCTTCATAAATTTCTCTATCTGCTCTCTGATCTCAGCATATCTGCTCTTATTCTGTTCTTGCTCTGCTGCTGTGTTGGACTTTGTGTGCTTCTCTGAACTAGCCATATTTTCCTTACTGTTGCTACTAGTCGATTTCTTTTGTCCTTGCTTTGCTTTACTGGAAGGCTGATCTTTGACCTTCTGTTTGGTAGATGTGGAGGTGCTGGCAGACATAGTCTTTGTGTCTTTGTGGTCACGAGTGTAGTTCTGTGGCACAATGTCCTGAATGTACTCAAATGCTGTTCTGACGTCACCAAATTCAGTCATGTGGTCGATGAGGGACTTCAGGAAAGGATGATTCTGAACAGTTTGTGTGTCACACACTACAGCAATGTGGCGTCTTGCACGGGTAACAGCAACATTTATCCTTCTGTCTTCTGCCAGAAATCCAACTTCACCTGAAATAAACAGAATCAGTCAACATGTTTGAGCGAATCGAACAAGTAATTAAATAATGAATGCAGCTAACATTTACAATGTGGCAGAATTAAAAGAGCTGTCAGAAATTACCTTTTCTGTTGGACCGAACTAATGACAACACGACAGCTTCTTTTTCTCTACCCTGAAATCCATCCACTGATTTTATCTCGAGCTCTGGATGCCGTGTAGAAAGCTTCTGACGTAGAAGATCAACCTTTATAGAAAGAACATTGAAACTGTATGTAATGATTTTCAGACAACACAGTTATATCAGTTTTCCTTTTTAACTTTTAATATTTGGGTGTTTATTTTTATTAAAATGAAAGTTTGTAAGATCTATTCAAACATATAGTTATTTCTACATTATTACACAGTGAATTCAGCTATATAAAGTTCCTCAAAAACAGATCTGCAACATTAGGTCAATATACTGATTAGTAATAATCAGCAACAGTTACCGTAATTGACTGCCATTGTTACAACTGTCAAACATTTCTGCATTTAAGCTTGTAGGGATTTGCTGTCCTTTTTAGTCATATTTGATAGTAATTTAATTATTTGTTTTATATTTTGGACTGTTGGTCAAACAAAACAGGTGATGATGACACTCCAGGAAATTGCTAATCATTCTCACTGTCATGTTAGAAATAGATCTAATTGAAGATAAAAATAATCATTGGTGCACTCCCGCTCATATCTGTGACTTACCTGTAGATTGTAAGGTGCAATAACAGCTATGTCTTTAGCTTTAACTCCCGCTTCAGTCAAAGCTTTTATGTGCAGATCAACAATGTCGACCTCACCTTAGGAAAGGGTGAACATATTGTTAAATGTCATAACACACAGTAAAACATATTTTTTTGTTTACATTAAAAAAATAACCTTGGTTGCCTTTGGATTGCTCATCTGCAACCTCCATTTCACTCAGACCACAACCTGCTGTGTCAATAAGAAGCAGTGGGGTACTGGTCTCTTCAACACAGGTGACTCCTGCAAGATCTCTGTTTGAAGTAACATTTTTAAGTTAATTCAAAAAACTATCCACCACTGAAACAAAAAAATATTAAGCAAGTAGAGTCTCACTTCAGTAAATGTGTCTCCACAGAGTTGTGAGCAGTTAGTCTTCCCTGGTACATCTCTTTAGAGGCCCATTCCATGATGGCACTATTCATGCGGTACTGAACTGTCAGCATACGAACGACTGAGTCTCCGTACATGTGGATAAGTCTCTCCATAAGACTCAGAGATAAGCCTTTTGATGCAGCCCTGTTTGAAAGAGAACAATATATATAAGGCGCAAAAAAAACTTTCTGTGACTGATGATTTTATACTGACAACAGAGAGTATCTCCTAACCATCAGTGCAGATGGAACAGATAATCAGAGCAAGTAAAACTTGTTTTGGTGCTCTATGGGCAAAGCACTAAAAATTGCAAAACTCTTCTATTCTTTGTTGTTTTTTTATTCAAAACCGCATGTTTTAGAACTGTTTTTAAAGGCAAAGTTAAAATTCAGAATTTCTCTTATCAGTAACACCTGACTAATGTTGGCTCACTTCGGCTTACCTAGTTAGTTTTTTTTCTCCTCATAGTTTGTGTGGAAGTCTGTGTTGCACTGGCAACTGGTTGTTTGTTGACACCAGCTTACATTAGCCAGTGCTGCTCACTCTTGAAAAAGAGGTACTAGTATAAGGCAGTCAGAAGTGAACATAAATATTACACCCTTCACTTAGAAATCAGCCCCTAAAACAACTGTTAAGATTTCATTTTCTTTAGTTTGTTTTAATCCACTCAGTGTTAGCATTGCAATAGACTGATGATCTGTTCAGGGTGTACTCTCGCCCTATGACATCTCAGATAGGCTCCAGCCCATCTGCAACCCTAAATTGGGTAAGTGGAAGAAAATGATAGTATATATGGATATAATTCATTCACACACATTAAGCAACAGAAAAGGCCTTTTTTCTACATAAAAATGCTACATGGTGTACTTTTAAGTAAAGCACAAATATCAACTCTTGAACATTACGAATGCATACAAAATAAAAAATTTGTATTTTTACGTTTGTGATTTAATCGTAGGTGGTAGCTGCTTGTAGTCTCCAGCCAGAATGCACTTGCGTGCTCTAAGCAGGGCAATCCAGCAGCTGCTCTCCAGTGCCTGAGCACACTCATCTATCACCACCCAGTCAAAATGCTCTGTTGGCAGGAACTTCAGTGGCCCATCATCACAAGCACCTGCACACACAGACAATTGCTCTCTGATTGCCTTTCATTCATTACTTCAGTGTCTGACTGACGTTTTCTTCAGGCCATCTCTTACCTGTGTTTGTTGATAAGACAACATCAGCACTTTTAAGGATCTGGGTAATGGCTGCTGCCTCTCTGTTTTTCAGCTCCTTTCTCAGCTCCCCTATTTCTCGTTTGAAGTTACCCCGTTCTCCTTTTAACTTTTTCATTCCCATCTTGAAATGATCACAAAGTTACAAATCAGTAAAGATACCACAAAAGCGGCAAGCTACTAGGACCACACACCAACATACTCACAAATACTTTATCAATGTCTTTGCGGATATCAGCGATGATGTCTGCATTGTCACTCTGAGCAAGAATGGCATCCAATGAATGTTTCTGTATGGACTCCAGCAGTCTGGCAGGGTGACCCAGCCTCAAGACCTTGGCTTTGCACTGGGCTAACCTCTCCACTAAATTATCCACAGCCACATTTGAGGGAGCACAGCACAGGACCTACACAGTCGCAAGAGCCTGGTTACCAAAATAATCCTGTCTAGGCTGATTTGCTGCATTGCTGAAATTTTCTGGTATGGACAATTAAAGTCAAATTGCAGAACCTTTTGCCCCTGTTTGACAGCTTGCAGGATGATCTCCACCACTGTGGTGGTTTTTCCAGTGCCTGGAGGTCCATGAATCACTGCCAGCTCTCTTTGTGACAGAGCAAAGAATACAGCTTTTCTCTGCGAGTCATCCAAGTTTGAGTTAAAGAACTGAACCTCATCTGATGAAGCAAAACAGAAGCACTAATGTACTGAGAAATCTATATGGGTTTTTAGGTTGTGAAATCAAGAGTACATTTCATATGCAAATGAAAAATCACATTTCAAAATCATCCATTAATAAAAAAACCAAACTTTTAAGGACAAATAAGCTCTACATACTTGGCTGTGATTGAGAAGAAGGTTTTGTGTCTCCAAAGAGAACATTTATCACATTGGCAGCTGGTCCATTGCTGTATCCATTTAATGTATTCAAAGCACTACAAGCACAAAACACAGTGGAAAAACAACATTATGAAGGTTTACTTATCCACATGCTTGAAGGTAATCTTAATTACAGACGTTACTCACCGTTTCATTCGTTTGTAGGTGACATCATTTGCTAACTTTAAGAGGTTGTAAAGTGCATCTGTGTCAAAACCGTGCCCATCTTTTAAATCATCAAAGGCCACACTTATAGATGCTTGGCCAACCCTTGTCACTATCCCCGTATTGATTTGTGATGCTGCAGTGCATCCAGAAGTGTCATAGAAGCCAACAATATCACCTGCAAAGACAGACATATACCTCACAGTAATCGAAATATGAAGCCAAAATACCCTAGAAAAACACTGTATTTTATTTTATCTCACCAGGTCCAAAGCTGTTGCTTGGCAGAGATGAGAAACCAAGATGCTTTCTTGGCTCTAACACGACGACTGTGCGGCCATACAGGCCCGTGGACTGACTTCCTACCTGCAGTTTCAGCAAACAAACTCCTTTGTTTTGAAGATCTTTGAGAGAAATGTTCTCCTGCCATATCCTGATAGTACAAAAAACACACATCACTGGTGACAACTGTTGATAATAAGATTTAGTTTTTCAGCATTTTGAGGAGAAAACATTCTGGTTAGGTACAAAGGCTTTCTTATAAACCATAAAATGACCTCACTAAAAGAGGGAGAAATCCACCAATTTAGCACATAATAGTTGCTTTAAATGTCTTAGGGAATAAGCCTACTTTATAGGCTGTAACCAGTTAACAGGTGAATATATTCTATTAGTACATAGTAGGACTGAGAATAACACAGATTATCTACATTCGCATGGTGTGTCATATATGGATGATTCTTTTTTCCAGCAAATCTCAATGAACAGCACTCTTAGTATTTAATCAAAGTAAACTTCTATCTGTAATAACATTGTAGATTTTAATATTAAGAATAAGAATAAGAATAAGAATAAGAAAACCTTTCTTTGTCCCACAGTGGGGAAACTGCGTTGTTTTGACAGCAAAGTGTGAGTGCAAGGAAGTATATATGGACAGTAAAGGAACAATAGGTATTTGTTGACAATAAATATATAAATAAATAAATACTGGGTAAAATAACTATCAAGTTACTACAGCATATATAGACCTGATTTATGACAGATGGGTGGAAGGTACAGTGTTAGTGATGCTCATTAATGCTCATTAAAGAGTCTGACAGCAGCAGGAAGGAAAGACCTGCGGAATCTCTCCTTCACACAGCGAGGGTGGATCAGTCTATCACTGAAGTCCAGATGTTGTTATTACTGGTCAGAATGGAAATTTAAAATATACTCAACATCATTATATTTCCATTATATTTCAACAAGCATTATCTACAAATGTGATTTACTAATCAATAATGAGATTTAAGATCTCGAAGTACAAGTGACCATTTAGACACATATATGCTTTGCTTAAGCACCTTGATATTGTCAGTGACTGTCATTGTCAATTTCATGTGAGTTTTAAAAAGAAATGTGAATGTCTTAAATTGAATGCGAGAGGTGATGTTACTTGTTTTGGGAGTAATGTCATGGTGGATATCTGAAATGTTCATTTTAATTTGGAGGAAGTGAATTACATATCCACTCTAGCTAATCAACGTTAACATGGCTTCCAGTAATATCCAGCTCTTGGGAGACTATTTTATTTTGGCTTTAGTGAGATAATGTGCTTTACAAACTATTGCGTAGTGTTTGAAAATGTACACACTTCACACCCATCATGGGCATCATGAGAAGTAGAGGACTTTGTAATTCTGAAGCCTTAAAGACCCCAAGGAAAACTCACAATGATGCCTCATCTGCTTCTTTGCTTTTGACCACTATTGTCTTTATAACGTCCAGCAAGCAAAATCGTGGGTAGGTGGCTTTGTGTAGTAAAGTATCAACAGTCCTGATGTTACATACCTTGTCTCCTCTATCTCAGCCTCCCGCTCCTCCTGTAGAAGCTCAAGTGTCTTGGACACAAATTTTTCCACTGCCATCACTCACTGAAATGGTAATCAAAGCAATAAGTCTCTACTATGTCATCTTACAGACAACAGAGAAACCAGAACAGGTATTACTGACTGTCTTCATGTTTAATGCTATACATGAGCACCAGGTTACATCTGACTGATATACCTGAATCTGGGATTTAAAGATTACTTAAATTTATGTAGGTGTAATAGTTTCAATCATGTGAAAAAGAAAATTTTCATAGGAATATATGTAGTTTTGTGAAAAACTAAGTATTTTCCCAAACTTTCACATTCATGCTTCTTCTACCTTCTATTAAAATATTATCATTTTCATGCAAATAGATTTCCTTCATTTCAGAAGAAAATGTTGTACGGTTTTTTTACATCACTTCATTTATTTGTGGTACAAAAAGTGTACTTGAAGATGCACAAATTTGCCTTGCTTGGACAATACATCATAAACTGCGTGCCCAGTAATAATACTTATTCAATAATATATTCCTACACTGGATTCATTCTGTCTATTAGTCATATTTAAATACAACCCCAATACCAAAAAGGCTGGGAAACTGCGTAAAATATGAATGAAAAACACAATGCAATGATGTACTAATCTCATAAATTAATATTTTATTGCTGTATTTGGTGTTGGTGCAGGTTGAAGCTTTAGCTTGTTACCCTTACTCCTTTTGCAAAGCCTTTTCTAAATGGCAGCAATTTCATATCTACATTTGACAAAAGACAAAAGGAACATTTTATTAAAAAGAAACTAAAAGGTGCTTTCGATTTGCCTCTCGATGATCCCAGGTAAATAACAAGCAGGTTGCAGCTGAGCAGTTCGAATGCACCAGAATGATATAAAGCTAAACGTTGACATTTTAGCACATCCACACTCCGTTTACTTTATGCGCAGGCAGCAGAAAGCACTCACCCATTAGACACCTGAAGGGACACCGACAGGACGGAAGACATAAAGCCAAAATTTAATGTCAGTAAATCATGTGGGCCAACTTCTCATGTAACCCCTAATAATGTGGCATTACGCTGGTGGGTTTGTTTGGTTCCTGTTGTCTTCTTCGCTTGAGCCATAAAAGGTTAACAAACTTCCCACACTGCCCCCTATCCGCTCAGATGATTTCACCTTCCTAAGTGCAGAGGGTTGGCAGCCTTTACTTTTAAAGGAGCCGTTTTCAAGCAATTTTTGACAAAAATAAAAATAAAAATAAAATAAAATAAGAAATATGTGGGGAGCCGCACAACACACTGGAGCCTTATAATGAACTTGAAGCAGCCATTTAAGTATACATTAACCTACCTCTTCGCCCCCCTCCTCTCTGGCAGAAGGTACAGGACATTGAGGACTAAAACAAACAGACTTAAAGAGCAGCTTCTACCCCTCTTCTTCTTCTTCTTCTTTCGGCTGCTCCCGTTAGGGGTCGCCACAGTGGATCATCTGCCTCCATCTCATCCTATCCCTTGCATCCTCTTCCCTCACACCAACCCTCTGCATGTCCTCCTTCACTACATCCATGATTCTTCTCTGTGGTCTTCCTCTTCTCCTCCTTCCTGGCAACTCCATCTTCAACATCCTTTGTCCAATATATCCACTATCCCTCCTCTGAACATGTCCAAACCATCTCAGCCTTGCCTCTCTGACTTTGTCTCCAAACTTCTCAACATGAGCTGTCCCTCTGATGTACTCATTTCTAATTCTGTCCATCCTGGTCACTCCCAGGGAAAATCTCAACATCTTCAGTTCTGCCACCTCCAGCTCTGCTTCCTGTCTTTTTGTCAGTGCCAACATCTCCAAACCATACATCATAGCAGGTCTCACTACTGTCTTGTAAACCTTCCCTTTCACTCTTGCTGCTATCCTTCTGTCACAAAGCACCCCTGACACTCGTCTCCACCCACTCCACCCTGCCTGAACTCTCTTCTT
>VUQH01039148.1:0-14318 GCA_015106775.1 Etroplus canarensis
TACACACAAAAACTGCATACCCTGGCATCATTTTTCAGTTCGAATAAATGTATGAAATTGGATTAATTAACAAACTATGAAGAAAAATATTTAAAAAATAAAATAAAATAAAATAAAATTGGACACAGATATAAAAGCAGCACACACTAATGTGTACACTGGGCTTTTGTCCCTTTCTTGGAACCTTTCACCCTTCCTGTAGATTTATTCCCAGTGGTGCAGGTATTTACTGGAACAGAGGGTCAATAGTACTGGTTTTAATCTTAGTTACTTATGAACCTGATCTGCAACACCCTCAGTCCTCTCACATTGCATTCTGCCATTCTCATCTGCAGCGTGACATCTGCTGAAACATCACTTAGTTCTTCTCTTTCACACATTGTCCTCATCCACAGCCTCCACACATGTATTGACTCACACTTAGTTAGCTCTCTGTCTATACCATTCTTAACCATCTTCCTCTCTATCACAGCTCTCCATCTTTTCGTGTTCTTTCTGAAGTCATCTTTTTATCACGCATATGGACAGGAAATTGGGCCAGGATCTGGCCAGTGTTTGAAAAGCAGGACAAAATTAGAAGGGAACAGCAGAATCCGATGGGGTCACATCGTCTGGGTCAGGCTTGCGATGTAGCTGCTTTGCCTCCCCTAGTTAGACTAAAAACTGCAGACACAAAGTCAGTGAGATATATTCAACCAGGCCACATTCCACCCCTGTGCTTCTATCTGTCAGAGAAAGAAAGAAAGTAGGAGAGCAAGAGAGAAACGGGGAGATGCAAACATTAAAAGAGGAGGAAGGAGAGAGTGAAGATAAATTGGTCAGCCCTCCCCCCACCTCCCTCCCTCTCTCTGCCTCTCTCTCAGGACTACTGTGTGCGAGACTGCAGATAGATTCTGATGTTCTCATTTATGTCTTAATGATTGGGTTAGTATGCAGCTTGTGCTCTGCAATGCTGTGCTTAGACAGAAAGCAAGATCACAGAGGCACACAAGCATACATGGGTACTCATGCACACATACGAGCAAGATGAAATGATTAACACTGAAATTAATGCATGCAACAGCAAATACATAGATGTATGTTTCAGTGTGATACAGAGATGACAATGCATACCTCAGTACACCCCAGCATACATTTTCATAGCAAATTTTAAGCAATGCATTAATTAGTATCTTTCAGAAGATTATTCTAAAATATACCACAATTGATGGAATGTGCATGTATGTTACGCAAACAAACTTGAAGCACACTTGTATGCAGTGGGGGTTCAGGGCATGAGGAAAAACAGAAAGAGGCAGAGAGGGAGAGAAAGAGATGGTACTTGTAATGACATGTCATATCATCATGGGTGGTTAATGCTTGAAATTCCAGGATGAGTATCCTTTTAGCAAACAGCCGTATCATTTGAATATTTCATTGAGGCCAATTACTAGCTTGTTTACTTATTAATCTGATTGCTGCTGCCAGAATGAGCTCCAGCCCTGTATCAAGGAGAGAATGAGAGTTTGTGCAAGCAGAGGAGAGCAGAAACAGAGCAGCCCCCACACTGCTTTTAGGCCTACTGCAGGGAAAAGCATTGAGTTTACACTGAATTCTAATGATAGCTTAGAGAAATCATCATGAACGAGTTAAGCATTCAGGGTCCTAGAAGATATGTGCTCAAATGCATTCTTGCACGATCACCATAAACCTATGAACAGAAATAGGGAACAGTGCTCTGGTAAGAAAACAATAAAAATATTAACAGAATAAAAGATAAAATAAGACAAGCTCTGATACATTTCATTTATCTGACATTTGACACAAATGTCACAAATTAAAATGACAGTTTGACAAAACCTTCAAATGGTTGATCATTCAGTTGTAGCTTACGAATTTCCACAAACAGTGCAGCAGGGCTTTGAAGGTTTGGAATTTTAAGCATATCAAAAAGGTATATATTGAGCTCTAGCAAGAATGATAATTGACACATAGAAAATGCACTACAAAAGCTGCTCAATTCTCAGATGTGTCTGTCTCTCTTTATTGTCATCAGTTTGATGAATTTGAGTGTGGATATCCCTGCTTCCTGTGTTAGTCAAATGTGTAATTCATGTACAGACTATGACCATTTAAAAATCAAAGGAAATAAATGAATGTTTGACCCTTTCAAAGTGGGAATCTTCCAGCTCTCTGTTATGCTTTTAGGGGCATTTTGCTTGCAGAGTCCCATTAGAGGAAAAGGTCACTGCAAGTCAATATAACATTGTTTTAAGTAATCACTTTTTATACTTTGAAGAAACATTTTTATCCTGATGAGAGGAGTCACAAGGGGTTGTCATGTTAGACAATATTTGCCATCATTAAAACACAGAGTAAAAGACTGTCTTTTGAATAATGGAGTTCCTTTTTCTTTCAACAGAGTTCCTAGACTTACATTATAAAATCAGTGAAAAAGCACAATGAATATGTTCTGGAGGCTCATGGCAGAGGTAAATGCAGACCATATGCTCAAATCATGCAATGACAGGTTCATTAATCTAAGCTGCAAATATAATAACGAAAGACTGTCTAGGAACAAAGTTGTATCCCATTCTCTTATGGCTTATTACAACTCGAGGGCCAACTCAAATACCTTTTCAGTCATCTCATATCATTGTTTTCTATGGTATCACATGTAACACACCAATCACATATCCCACATGTCCATTTTGGTGAGATAATAGGCCAGAGTGACAGAAAAGGCACACTAAGCTGTTTTCTTGTGAGCCATCTTTATTCACATCCAATATTTATCTGAACTGGAACATCGCTGTAATTCCATTGGGCTGTGATGACAAAATGAACCATCTAATAGCTTCATTGGCTAGAAGAGAGCTAGCCTCAGGGCTCAGTTCACCACTGCTTACGAAAGTTGATATATGAGAGGATGAGAGGAGAGCAGAACAGAGGAGAGCACCTCAGGGGCAGCATCAGTTTCCTATTATGGTAACACTGCAGTACCTGCAATACCCATGAGTGCTACGCTGTGTGTGCAACACAGGTGCACAAGCATAGCAGCATTTACATAAATAGGTTGGGTGGAGCACGTTTATAGTGGTGTTTGCTTGTGTGCATCTGTACATGTCCCTGGGTCAGGCTGTTTATAGTGCAAAGATTTTCCAGTCTGTCGAGCCATATTGAGGAAGAGAAAACAAAGGAACTTTTCATGCCCTTTGCTCCACTCGAAAATATATTATCTGTGTAGCAAATATTAATATTACACTTTAGCCTCATCAAGGATATGTGTCCTCTTCACCTCTAATCACTGTCATCCACTCATTGTGGTCCTGCTTAATGATGAACATTCTCACCAAATGTCTACTATGATGAAACTGTACAACACAGCAATAAAAAATAACCTATATAACACATAAATAATTGAGTTACCGTATCTCAGAACAGTTCAGGCCTGCTCAGAGTGACATTAGTGCTCAGGATCCTTTCACATAACTCATCTTAAAAGATGGATTAGTGCAAACTGTAGCAGCAGCATATTTTCAGCCTCATGACCACATTCAATTCAGGCCTAACTTTGTTTTAGACAGCAAGTCTTGTGATATTCTATTACTGCCAGTGAATAAAATGAAAGGACCAAAATATTCCCTTCCTTAAAGTGTCTGTGGCTTTCAGTTCTCTCTTCATTGAAGACAAATATAATTATTTAAATATTTCGTAACACTAAATATTTTTAAGTACACTGTTCTCACTCCCAAGTAGAAACATACTGAAACTGTAGACCCTTATAACTAAGTGGGTACCCTATTTTAGCATCATTTTTCAACACGTTGGGTAGTCCAATAGAGTCATCAAGTCCCCCCAAATTTGAAATGGCAGAAAAGAAAAGAAAAGAAAAGAAAAGAAAAGAAAAGAAAAGAAACAGTCACAAAGCAAAATAAAATGAAAGACTGCCATCCCACCTGGAGAAGTACCGCAAATTTTCCTGCCAGGGCATTAAATTCTGCTGCTTTGATAAATGTGACTGGTATCTTAAAATTGCATGCAAGGTGTCAGAGGGCATCCTTCGCAATGGCCACAGAAATACTGGACACCCAGCAATTCAATTTCATTAGCCCATTTAACTCCTTCATTCATTTTCTTTTCACTACCCTTTCCTTTTCACTTAAACTATCTGGTTAGGTTGAGGCACAAAAAACTACTTGCTTAGGTATAGGAAAAGATTGTAGTTTAGGTTAAAATATGCACCTTCACAACACTGACCCTGTACATGAAGAAGAAAAAATGACTCTTACCCAGTGCATTTAAATGGGGCACCAAGGAGTCCTTTATAAGTGAACATATTTGACAAGGTGGGATAGATCTGTCTCACCATTGCTATACCCTAGTGCAACTCACCAAAGACAGGAGCTTTTAAAAAACTGAAATATTTTACAGCATGGTAGTGTCAACATTCTGAAAAATGATTCTGGAAGTGAGAATGTGTTACTACAACTGAAACTGGAGTAAATAGTGCAGTTGTTTGACACAATTTTGAGTTGTGGTTTTGAGGCAAAGCAAAAAAACAAACAAACAAAAAAAAAAAAACAATTTTTTTAACAGCTGGACATCTTCAGACACACTAACCCATATTGCCATTGAGAAAACAGATTTGATCAATTATTCATAAGACTGTAAGGATTTGATTGCTTATTAAGCTCATTAATATTGCCTGTGAACCTTGTTAGGGACAATGGTGTGATGCCTATGAGGCTACTGTACTGTTTTTGCTCCAAATAACCCACTAGAGATGAACTCTCTATTTGTGATACATTGTACATTCAGCACCTTACCTATAATTAGTTGTCTTAGCCCATGAGCATTGTTGATTTTTTCCTCTTTTGGTGGCATTGCCATGACCATGTGTCTTCTCATTCATGTTTTCCTGTTTGTGTTTCTCATTCAGTCCCATAACCTGCAACTCCATTTAGTTCTACAAATAAAAGTGGGCATAAGTATGACTATATGGCTGACTTAGTCACGATGTGTTTTATAAAACTGAAAATATGGAGTGCATTATTTCAATGTCACAATCTCCAGTGCTGTTTTATTCCATCCTATAAATGAATCTGTAACAGTTACGCCTTGGAATTCTGTGAAAGAGCGGAATACATTTATAAACACCGTACACATTGCTGTGCCCTCCACTGGCTTCAGAGGCTGGACATGTAGGTAATGGCAGAGTTGCCATAACATTATGAATGAACAGTGGCCAACAGCAATTAAAAATACTGTTGTTGCCACTAAGACAATGCTGACCTTATTGAGGTCATTCTGTTGCAGATGCAATGATCCCACCAGGTCTTGCCCTTAAGATATCAGAATCAGAATCAGAATCCTTTACTAATTCCAAAGGGACTACTACCAATTGTCAATAATAGGTAATATACGAAGCTTTTCACATCCCTATACACAGTCCTTTTTCCTGTCATCTCTTAGTATCTCTGCACATGTTTAGGTGCTCACATTCCCAAAATTTGCATTTAAATCAAAAACAGACTAAGTAATTCCTTATTTCCCTGAGTACCCACGGTCCCAGTGGCCCGCCCACTCCACAGTGTCCTCCCACACATGCATCTACAAGAACAGAACAATCTTTTCCTGGATACCACTGTTCGATTGACACCTCCTCTTCCTCCCCCACATGCAATTCACAAATGGGTGCACATACGCGTGTGCACATGCATATACAAGAACACAAACTGACTGGACACAGTGGATCACAAGTGCAAAGTCATGTCAGAGGAGAATCAGTGCTCATCTTAGGGCAAACACAAGGACTCCTGTAGAGCTGAAAGGTCTTTGCTTTCTTAGTGATGGCATTATTATGTGGGCAGCAGCAGCTGTTGTCTGAGCACAACCTCTGTCCCTGCATTTCATCAGCCAGAGAAATTATGCTTATACAAAATTAAATGACATCAAATGTTGGGAGTTTCTTTCTGTCATGACTTTGCAAGCCTTCTGCTTTTGATATGTCACCTTTCAACTGTAATTCATAACAGCCTACCCTTCTCTAGGAGTAATACATGTTATAGACTGCCAAGCCCTCTAATGGGTACATAAACAGCCGTGACTGAATGGAGCTAATGAACCTGAAGCAAAGGACCAGTGCAAGCAATGTATTTTCTGAATGAGTCATTTAAATATGGCATGTGTTTCAACCAATAGTTAGTTGCTTTTTGCTGAAAAAAGAAAATAAAAAACAAATGATAAATAACTTAGCGATAAAAAAGAAAACTATTAGTAAAATGTGAAAGATGAGTTCAGTAGTCTCACAGACTGAGGAAAATAACTGTTCTAAAGTCTGGTAGTGTGGCAGCAGATACGTCTGTATCACATGGCAGATGGTGGCAGGGTGAACAGGCTGTGGCTGTAATGGGATATTGTGCTTTAGTATACTTTGGGCTGTGCACATCTCATTAATATCATTGATGTTAGGTATAGATGGGTGCCAGTGATGCTGTGGGAAGTTTCAGTCACCCTCTGCAGAGGCTTCTAGTTTATGCCATGCACATTCTATACAGGTTTGCAATGTTTCCAGTTAAGGTGCTTTCTTTTGCTCTTCTGTAAAAGTTAAAAAAAACCAAAAAAACTTAGTCTTAAGTTTTTTTAAAAAAGTACAGTGATTTCTGAGCTGTCTTTACCTGTGCTGAAATGTATAATGACCATGAGGATTCTCTGTGATACCGATTCCCAGAAATCTTAATGTGTTCACCTTCTAAAACCAATAGTAAGCAGTGCTGTTGATGGTTGGCAGTGAGTTGTTCTCTGTGCAACACACTCCACAATTGGTGATTTCCTCCTGATATGAACACCAAGCATTATTTGTAATCCCACAGATAATGGTGGGTTTGTCTGCTAACCTCACAAAAGAGGTCTATCCATGTCTGGGAATAGCCTCCTTGATGTACCTCGTGAAACACAAGAGGGATTAGCACACAAACCTAGTGACTCAGGTGTTGAGCAGCTGAAAGGAGGAGGTGTGACTGTCAACCCGAACTGACTGAGCTTTGTCCAACATCCACTTGCACAGTGTCATACTCAAGCCCAGAGTTTGCCAATCACTTTCATAGGGGAGATCCTATTGAGTACTGAACTGAAATTAAAAAAAAAAAACTGTATTCTAATGTGGGTATTATTTCTATTATTATTATTATTATTATTATGCTCTCACATGGGAAAAGTGCACATTTTTATGTGGCTCTGTGACTGAAGCATTAGTTTTGGAGGGAATGGGCATGCATTGATATATGGAATATGATTTTGTAAGCGCAGCAGTACCATGGTACTTTCACACAATCAAGTGGCATGATTCTTTTATAGCTCATTGGGACACCAAGAACATTGAGGGTGTTTGAAGACACGTGCATTGGCTGCCTGAGGTCTAGTGTGGCCTTAAATGTCCCACAGTTTACAAGGAGTTACATAACACAGAAATGCCTGGATGCGTAGAATCTCCATACCTGCTGACCTTTATCAGCTTAGTGGTATCATTGAGGGTTGTGTCATCTGTATGAAACATCTGTATGTGACTCACTACTACTGTCAGATTACCTTGCAGTTCTGACCTGCAGGCCTTCTGATCAGCATGCTGGAGCATAAACACTAGCACAGTGCTTTAGTGCTTTCCTATTGTTTAATAGATGCATCTTAGCCGCTAACTTACTATGACACTATATGGCATAGGTGTTAAAGATCTCTATATCTGAAATCCCTTCAAACTCAATATATTTCCACCTACTGTATCTGACAAAAGACAAACTGAAGAGATGTGTACAATTTAAGTAGAATGTGACAGCTCCCAATCGTTAAAAAAAGATACAAACAAGGCACTGAATTTTTGTATTTTTTTCCTTTACAGTACCTAAATAAAGGACACCATGCTGACAAATTTTTATAATAGAGAAAACAAACATGTCTCTTGAGTATTGCTTCTACTTCTCAACATTATTGAGTTTGATATGACTTTGTTCTGCCAGCTTACAACCATATCTTAATGTCTCCATCATCTAAATAAGGTCCCCTGACTCCCTGCTCAGCTAAATGTCATCAGCATGCGAATGCAGTAACCACAAACCACCCATAAGTGGCTTCTGCCTCTAAGCCTTGAAAGTAAAGGTTTCTGGCCTTAATATTCTTAGTAAAGATGAGCGCCCCAGTGCTCTCCCAACCTGTATCACTTATTAATACAATAGCTAAAAGGTCCACTCTTAGGTTTTGATCAATGTTAAATTGCTTATTGCAGTTTAGTTTGCCTGTGGATGTTCATGTGAACATGCATGTGCTTTGTGTTTATTCTTCCTGGATTAAATAAAAATGCCCATTTGTGTTGTTTAGAATTGTTTACTTCTTCAGTATTATTAAACTTTTTAATGACAACATTTTACAGGTTGATTCTGTTATGGAATCAGTGTATTTAATTTGGTTCAGTGTTAGTTAAAACTATTGAGTCACACTAAATTGTGTTTTATTTTATTTTAGATGTTGCACTCGAGTCTTCTTAATATGAATTGTTTCTGCAGTTTATTCTTAGAGTTTAGAGTTTAGTTTTTATTTTCATCTCAATGCTACCCAAATAAATTTCCATCCAGTTTGGGGTTGCAGGTGGGTTTGAGGCCCATCGAAATTGCCACAAGTTTAAGAAGCGAGGTATAGACAAGAAGGTTGCCATTCTATCACAGGGAAACAGAGAGGGAGACAACCTTTCACAGTCACATTCTCATCTTCATCCAATTTATCATTTCACTGATTAACCTAACATGCTTGTCTTTGGACTGTGGGAGGAAGCTGGAGCTCCCAGAGAGACCCATGCATGCACAGGTAGAACATGAGAGCTCCGCAAATAGGGTCCTAGCCAGGGTTCGAGCTAGAACAATTATTATTAAAAGGCAGCTAGAGATCCAAGAAAGAGGAGAGGCAAGTTTAACATAATTATGCTTTCTTTGCATTAGCTGACTTGACAAAACCTACAGTAAAACCCTAGCTAGAGATAACGGGGATCACGAATGTGGGTATTAAATTTCCGTGTTAAACCAGGATTTCTGTTTCAGGGTCTATGCATGCTCACGTAAAAGGGGGTGTCATTTTCCTCTTCTTCAGCATAAAATGGATCAATTGAGCACCACCAATTCCAGTCGGAGACATTATAGAGGAACAGATGTTAGAGATGATAAAGAAAAATATAAAAATAAAATGCAACACTATTACTGAAACTAAAGCCAGAGAGATATGCTGCAGAAAATTTTTAATCTCAGGAACTTAAAAGTATTTACGCTCTGTGCTGCTGTTTACTTCTAACAGGACAGCTGCACATCTGAAACTTTACACGTGACACATTTAAGCACTGCAGGTTATTCAGTGCATAGCCAAATAAAGGAGATGTGGAAATCATATTAGTTTGATGCCAGATCAAAGTGAAATTAATTTAATTGATTTAATATTGTCAGTCATAAATAGACTACAAGTATAACTGAGCAATGTTTCTAATCTGCTTTCTAGTAGCTGCAATCACTGTAAAAGAGACTTGGCTAATTAGGAATAAAAACTTCTCCTTCTTCTTCTTCTTCATTTATACATTTCCTGCATCATCAACTGCACGGATGCAAATTCCTGTGACAATATGAAGCTTACAGTTTATGCTGCTGAAACTTTAAAGTTGGGCGTAATTTGGTGATAGGCTTTAAGTAATATATTACTGAAGAGTTTGCATATGAAAACACAGTCTTTCAGCAGAAAATGTATATAGCACTTAATGTATGACATAAATAGTAGAATCAGTGAAAATGTGGTGCTTCCAGCCAATTTCAAACCAAAACTCTGTGCATAACCTACTCCTGACCAGACTGTGTTCAGCACTATAGTCATCTAGCCAGCGTTGTCTGCATGAAACTGAATACAAAAACTGAGTAAATGGCTAGAACACACCAAAAAGAAAAAAATATTTTTTTTTTCCTCTGTTTACGTAGTAAGATTTTGGTATAAAATACAACTTGGTTGTTTACAAAAAGATCTGCATTTGTCTTAAAGGACTTACCTCTGTCTTCATCACTGCAACAACAGAACTGTGGTCACAGTTATGTTTTTAAAAATCGCTGATTTTGAGATTGAAATGAGAGACAAATACCAATCTCCCTCTTTAAACTTAAATGTTTCATGGGAGACTGACAGATTGGTGTGGCATCTGCAGTGATGCAGGCACAGCACTAGTCTGTTGTAGTGAAGAGAGCTTAGCGTGAAAGCAAAGCTGTTTACCAATCAAACTACGTTCCTACCCTCCCCTGTGGTCACGAGTGCTGGGTAGTGACCAAAAGAATGAGATCATAGATACAAGCAGCAGAAATGTGTTTCCCCCAAAAGGTGTCTGGGCTCTCTCTTAGAGATATGGTGAGGTGCTCCTTCATTCAGCAGGGTCTCTCCTCTAAACTGAAGTGAGCCAGTTGAGGTGGTTTGAGAATCTGACCAAAATGAATCCTGGGCACCTCCTAAGTGAGGTGTTCCAGGCATGTCCTTCCAGAAAGAGGCCCCGGGGCAGACCCAGGCAATGCTAGAAATATTATATCTCTCAGCTGGTGTGGGAATGTCTTGGTGTCACCCCAGAGGAGGTCTGGACATCAGACTGCTGCCTCCAAGACCTAGACCCAGCTAAGCGGCAGAAAACTTTGGACAAAGTTAAAAAACAACAGAGTTTGAAGGTTAGTGAAGGAATGATCTGCTACCATTACTATGACCTAGGTAGCTAGGTAGGCTACCATTAGGTCAGCATAAACACTAAAGGATGATGTGTTTTTGTAGTTTCAGGTTGAGGGTTACACTGTTTTCAAAAACAGATTTGAGGGTCACGAGGAACAGTGCATGATGAGCACAGCAGTACCATCTCATGGCAAGAAGACTGCAAAAACAACCAATATTGCAAAGAAGGCAGTGCCTGGAATGACCCTATCCACAGCTGGAGGTTAGTAATTAATATGTTGCTGTGCAATTTAAATTATTGTCAATTATTATCAAGCAAAAAGAAACTGAGCTGAAGATCTTAATCCTGATCTCCACACTGAAATCTTAGTTGGCCAAATATCGATTTATTTTTGAAACATTAGAATACTGGTGTCCAGGACACTGTAATTTACACTATGAGCCTTAAAAAGTGCTATACATGGATAGTAATAATAAAGAAGCTGAGCAGAGTCAGAATGACAACTAAGGAGTTAATAGAACTTACTAGAACATAAAAAAATAAAAATGGATCAAGGCATTGCAAAACAATGAAAATGAAAATGTTTGGAAGGTCTATACATCACTGATAACAATATCATCTGATCTTCTGCTTTGCTGCTGTCAGTTACTACGGCACCAGAGGGCTGTCACAACAAAATGTAAGGTCTGACTGTAACAAGCTGCTGCTATAAATAAACTGCTTTTTTCTTTACTGTAAGTGCATGCGTGTTTTAAACATTTCTTACATAAAAATGACAAGTTATGTTAATACATTTCTAGAAAACTGAGCAATGCACACTTTTGTCTCATTTTTATTCTAACCGTTCAGTTCTTTTATAAGGAGATTTTTTAACTGTTGCATCCCTTTTTTATAACAAAAATGACAATGTTTAATTTTTTTCTTTTTTCACTCTTGGCTATCTCTTTCACTTTTTTTATTTTAGTCACACTAGAATTGAAAGTAGCTTAATAGCTTTAAAAATGGGCTTGATGAATTTCTTCATAAAGGACCTTGATAAGGGCTGATCCTTTGATCCTTGGTATTAGGAACACACAAGTAGCTTCTTCATTCTCCCAGACCTAGACTTGTAATCTACAGCTCCAGCCAAATAAATATTTAAGAAAAAAGGTTTCCTAAAATGTGTTAATTTTCTCCAACTCAAAAGAAAATAATATGTCTCTTCAACATACTAAAGATAACAGCTCTTGAGAACTAGTGAGAGATATGATGTGGATGAGAGGAGAATAAGGATGCAGTGTGGCTGAGATAAATAAACCCACTGGTGTTTTTAGCTGACAAAGAGACCAGCTGCTGCAAAGAGATCTTTTTGCCAAAAAACCAACCTCAGGTGAAATCTGCCCATTCATTTTCTCAGTGTAAGATGCAGCTGGAGCTGTTTAGAAATGTTACCAGCAGGTTATCACTCCCTTGGCACAAATAAACAAAACAACATCACAGGCCAGCGTGATACGAGTAAGCTACATTGCTTCCAGCTCCTGAAGGTGTACAAATGTATGTGTGTGTGTGTGTGTGTGTGTGTGTGTGTGTGTGCGCACGTGTGTGCGTGTTTTTAAAAAAAACTAAGCCTGTTTGTATGCTTTGTATTTCAGTCTTCTGAAATTCATACTTTCAACCATTTTCTAACTATATTTTTAAGATACATCTTTCAGTTTTGTTTCTTCTTTGATCTTTGATCATTAATCAATAATCATTAATTTTTGTTTTATTTCTAGACACAAAAAAACAGGCTGTACATGAGCCACCACCACCACCTGCTTTTCTCAGGACTGAGATGAAAACAAGAAAAAGGAATACAGATCATGGTTCCTGGACCTGTATTTGTACAAGTGTGTGATTCTGTTGTTTTGTGTCTTTTTTCTCTCTCAGTACTCTTGTGTTATTGCTGGACACATCTGCTATGACTACACTGCAGTCTCATTTTAAGACCGCCTTGGTTGGTAAAACATTTGCTCAACACAGCAGTTCCTGAGGTCTAAAATGAATATAAATATAACATATAAAATAAATGGTCAAAATTAACTCAAACCTTGCAATGTTATGCAAATACCTGCTTCTTCTTGTCAAAACAGTTAGTTATTTGACTTGATTTTTGGCTTCACTAATAAGTATAATTTTTATAGTAATGCCACAAACTTTAAATTGTCCTGTACTACAGTAAACCTGTGATGTTTGTTGATAATGTAAAAAAAAATCAAATTCCTTTAAATAAAATGATTCATCATGACTGCTTGTCATTCACTGAGAAGAAATTAAGAAAAAAAATCCTGAGATAGACGGTCTTTGACCTGTAGGAGAGTATGAGCGATTTTTTCAGCTGTCAAGATGCAAATCAATTTTCACTTTAACAAAATTACTCCAACCTCTCATTGAATCATGTTTATGATAGCTGCACCAGCGCTCTGTCTAAACTCAAAACCCAAATGCTGATTTCTTAACAAATGATGAGAAAGCAAAATGCCACCTTTCAATATCTGACAGGTTTAGCTAAGCTAGTGATATAACTTAGCTATGGTAAGGTCACGAGCCAGTGTACACCTAGTGCTGGCCCCAAGCCTGGATAAATGGGAAGGATTGCATCAGGAAGGGCATCTGGTTTAAAATCTCTGACAAATCAAATATGCGGATCAATAGTAACATTACCATACCAGATAAGTTGAGGCCAGGGCCAACAATGACTGCCTCAAGTGCTAATGGGAAGCTATGTAACATAGCTATGTTGGCTAAAGACAAAGGAGGAGGACGAGGGCAAGGTATGGTAGGAGGTAGCAAGTGAGAAGGAAAGGTAGGAGTGTGTAGGTGAGAGTAGGGGCTTTGAATGCAGGGATGGAGGAAAAGAGGAAAACCACAGAGGAGGTACATGGATGTAGTAAAATAGGTCATAAAGAGGGTTGAAGTGACAGAAGAAGATGCAAGGGAAAGGGCAGGATGGAGGCAGATGATCTACTGTGGCGACCCCTAAAGAGAGCTGTCACAAGAAGAATTAGAAAAAGAAGAAGAAAGCATAGCTATCAACATGGCCTCAGGGAGCAAGGACAGTTGCTCCTCCCCTCAACAACCACTAATATCTCCCACTGGATGAATATCCACAAAAGTAACTTAACACCTTCAAGTTGTCCTTGCAATAAATTTTAATTATTCTAGTTGATCAGTCCACCTTCACCTTTTACAGTGGGTACGGAAAGTATTCAGACCCCTTTAAATTTTTCACTCTTTGTGTCATTGCAGCCATTTGCCAAAATAAAAAAAAATTCATTTTATTTCTCATTAATGTACACTCAGCACCCCATCTTGACAGAAAAAAAACAGAAATGTAGAAATTTTTGCAAATTTATTAAAAAAGAAAAACTGAAAACTGATTTTGGCAAATGGCTGCAATGACACAAAGTGTGAAAAATTTAAAGGGGTCTGATTACTTTCCGTACCCACTGTATATAACACCAGCATCAGATCAAAGCTTCAGTTATGACACACATGTGATATGTGAATCAGTATCAAACTGAGCTTTTTTTACTACTAGTTATCATCATACTGAAACGCTAAGATGGTGACAACTGTAAAAACATTACACCTG
>VUQH01039150.1:8714-21629 GCA_015106775.1 Etroplus canarensis
AAAAAAAAAATTTTTTTTTTTTTTTTTTTTTTGCTTTTTTCTGTCAGTGTCAAGAAAAAAGAATTTGAAAGCATATTTAAAATGGAAATAGACTGGCAATTATATAGTGCTTTTTTGGCCTTACTGACCAACTACAAGCCACATTTAACCATACATTCATAAAGTGCTTTATTTTACAGGCTTTAAGCACTTTATCAACCTCTCAGCCAATCTAGAATGAACCTAACATGTATGTCTTTGGACTGGGGGAGCAAACCCATGCAGGCACAGGGAGAACATGCAACCTTAACACAGAAACACCCCAATTAGAGTTTGAACCAGGGACTTCTTGCTGTGAGGTGACAGTGTTAACAGCTGTACCACTGTTGTGAAAGTATGGAGTTCCGTTGTATTTACATTTCCAGACACACTATTAATTACAGCGCATCAACAAATTGCACTTCAAATCCTGTATCGCCCTCTGCTGGTCAAAGGATGTTGTTGCTCTGAGGAGTGTTCCTGCAGCCAGTCCAGCTAAGGTCCTTGGCCCACTGGCCCTCTTTGGTAACTCGCACCTTCACTGGATCAAACCTCCAGAAACGTTGTTCTTTAAACAGGTAAAGACGTCCATCTGGATGGGTCAGCGCTCCATTGGTCCCCTGTGGCACGCCAGTCCAGTCTGTCAGTCTTCGGGGGTAGTAGGGTTCTTGGTGCAAAGTTTTAAGGTTGAGTACAGAGTAACGGGAGCCCTTGAAGAGGACCATATGACCGAGAGGAGGGTAATAAAAGGCACAGTCAGGGTGATGAGGCAGTCCTAAATCACTGCTCTTCCTGGGGAAGCCAGGGTCCAGCACACTGCCCTTGTAGCGCCAGATCCGCTTCCCTGCACAGCATGAGACAAGAGACATTTATATTAACCTAAACCAAAAACTTGCACAGAGTTTATAATAAAATAAAGCCTTCATTACATCAGTTTTATAAAAATAATACACCATCTCATTATAGTCAGTGATTTCTTTACATAACACTCATAGTTTAAGACACTAGCTCTTTCAAGAGATAACATTACTCTGTCAAAATGCAGAAAAACAATAAGGTCTACTCTAACAATAACCTTTACTAAAGACAGGAAGAAGACAGAATGAACAAGTGTTTAGAGGTTTTGTGTCTTAAAGAAATTTATGATTATCATATGTAGCAGATCACCAGTGCTTTACATAAAACTGCTTTGTATTCAGCAGATAAGAGAATCTTGTCAGGGTTTTGGCAGGAAGCAGGAAATTTTGGCACCATCTTCAAACAATTCTTATCCTTCAGCATAAAAAGAAGATAATAAAAGCTGCAGCTGGAGCTTCACTACTGTATACAATCTTTAAATAGTACTGCCTAATTTTAAATGGCATGAGACAATCTATTTTAGGAGTTTTAACAGCTGTGAAGTTAGCCAGTACATTAGGAAATGTCTTTAAAAGGAGGTGTGAGTCACATTAATGTGCTCAGTGAAGCAGTACCTTTAAAAAAATACCACTTGGAGTCCAGCGGGGAGAAGGCAGCAGCCTCAATGGCAGGAGGGAGGCCAAACCAGCGCTGACCAAGAAGCAGTGGACCATTTACACTGCCTTCAGCTGGTACTGTCCAGTACACATTGCCCCGGAACACCAGCACTGTCTTATTCTGGTCTGGACAACAGAAAAGAAAAAAACCAAACATTAGGCTAAATATACACTCACTGGCCACTTCATGAGGTAGATCTTACTATTACTGGGTTTGACCCTGTTTTGCTTTCAGAACGGCCTTAAGTGTTCATGACATGAAGTCAACAAGGTACTGAAATTCCTTAGAGACTTTGGTCCATTTTGACAGTTGCTGCAGTTTTGTCAGCTGCACATCCATTATGTGAATCTCCCTTTCCACCACATCTCAAAGGTGCTCTATTGGATTGAGATCTGATGGCTGTGGAGGCCATTTGAGTACAGTGAACTCATTATCATGTTTAAAAAACCATGTTGAGATGATTTGAAATTTTTGATATGGTGCATTATCTTGCTGGAAGATCCAGCAGAAGATGGGTACACTGTGGCCAAAAATGAATGGACATGGTCAGCAAATATACTCAGGTAGGTCATGGAATTTAAACGGAGCTCAGTTAGTACTAAAGGGCCCAAAATGTGCCAATAAAATATCTCAGGGATATTGGTGTAGATCACACACCAGCAACCTGAACCGTTGATGAAATGGATCCATGGTTTCATGTTATTTATGACAAATTCTGGCCCTACTATACAAATGTTGCATCAGAAGTTGAGACTCATCAGACCAGGTGACAGTCTTCTGTTGTCCAATTTTCGTGACCTGGTTGTGAATTGTAATTCTTTGCTGACAGGAACGGCACCCAGTGTGGTCTTGTGCTGCTGTAGCCCATGTGCTTCAAGGTTCTTCATGCTGTGCTTTCAGAGATGCTCTTCTGCATATCTTGGTTATAACAAGTGGTTTTTTGAGTTACTGTTTCCATCCCCATCAGTTTAAAACAATCTGGCCATTCTCCTCTGACCTCTGGCATCAGCAAGGTATTTTTACCCAGAGAACTGCCACTCACTGGAAAGTTTCTCTTTAGTGGACCATTGTCTGTAAACCCTAGAGATTAGATTTTTGTGCAGGAAAATCTCAGTAGATCAGCAATTTCTAAAATACTCAGACCAGACTGTCTGGCACCAGCAACCATGCCACATTCAAAGTCATTTAAATCACTTTTCTTTCCCCTTCTGATACTCAGTTTGAAGTACAGCAGGTCATCTTGACCATTTCTACATGCCTAAATGCAATAAGTTGCTGCCATGTGTCTGGCTAATTACATTTTCTTTTAGTCTTTATTACCCTTTAATTCAAAATATTTACATAGCACATGAAAATACAAATTTGTTTAAATGAAGGGGTAAAAGGGAACAGAAAATAGCAAATGCTAGTCAAGTCTGCTCCCAGTCACCAACCAATATTTGTATTAACAAGCAGATAAACAGGCGTACCTAATGAAGAGGCCAGTGCATGGTTCTTTATTATTTGCTGAGAATGGGTCCTGACCCCTGAATAAGCTTGATAATTAAATTTAGAAATTACAGATTTTTTCCCTTTTTACTGAACTTTCAATTGTCCCACTTGTGCTGTTTTCTCATATATCATGAGAACAGATGGGTGGATACAACTTGCGCTTTATTTCCCATTTTCTTTAACTCCGAAAAGTATTTTTCAGCATCTATGTCCTTTGTTACAGAAATACATTTGAAAACAGGAATATCCATTGTTTCTACAGTACTACAAGGTCTATTTTTGTTCTTCAGCTTCTTCTGGAAAAAAAGCACATAGGCATGAAGGTTGTGGCTGAATATTGTTTTCTGGTCATATTTAATTTATCTGGAACTTACCCACAGTGATGGCATCAAAAATGCCCCGGCAGTAGAGAGGCTGTCCTGGGGTCTCATGTCTGCTTTGAAGCTCTGTGAACTCCCACTCCTGCAGCGCAGCATGCAAAACCTGGCCTTGCAACCTCACTGGTCGATCGCCTAATGGTTTACCTAAAGGCAAAAACAGCGCAGTGAAACAATGAACTGAGTCCATCAGATAAGGTCATGCAAAAGGAGTTTATAGCTAAATTTCCTACAAATAATGGGCTTATGCTGATTATTGAGTGATTACCCAGAGTGGCCGGACAAACAGTTAGTTACACATGGTCTGATTTCTCATGCACCCCAAAAGCAATTTAACTATTTACTAAATTAGATCAGGAACTAATGGAAACACAAACTGTGGAGATTTCTTCTTAAACAAGACTTGGAGAATGTTAACATTTAAATTGTCCTTTGCAGGATGTGGCTGGGTTGATGTATACTGATGGATGGCATTCCACAGCACAGGAAATAAACAAATTACTTTAGATAGGGCACATACTTGAAAATGTAACAATTTTTACAACTAAAATAAGAGCCCTCCTATTGTTCTCAGCCTGTGTAGCTGCATAGTGCATACGCCTGGCTCATGAGATCAAAAGAATAATGAACAAAAAGAAAAGCGCAACACACTGAACTGAACTAAAGAGTAAATGATAGCGCTTCAGACTGATCATATGATTACAACCATTTTGTCTGCAAGGAGCCGAACAAACATTTGTGCAGGAAAATGGATAAAATCAGCACACCCAAGAACAGAAGGAAAACAGCTGGAAAGATACTGTCCACTCCACAGTGGTTTAGAGTATCCAAAAGCTCTGTATGTGGAGGCAGTGCTGTGAGGGTTGGATGTCTGACTTCAAACAAACTTGAAAACTCCCTCTTTGTGCTCTGTCATATTCATCAGAAGTGAAAGATATTTAGATATTCTTTTATGTAAAGAAATACCATCAGCAGTTAAAGTCTTCAAATAAACATTCAACTTGATACGCTAAAGTGTGAACTACACTGAAATGTTTCCGCTGACAAAGGAGGAGCTGATTTAAACAACTATTTAAATGATTTCGTAGTTTAATCTATAATTGTGTAATTTTTCAAGAGATGAAATAAAGCAGAGTGAAAATACAAAAGTACACCCTCTTTCAGTTCTGTGGTTTTACATATCAGGACATAATAAAAAAATATCTGGTCATTAGCAGGTTCTGAAATTAAAACTAAGCTCAGGTGTAAAACAGCACATAGCAGATTCTACAGTGTCATTATAGATTAAACAGAAATGAAGCTGAACTGTGAAAAAACTAAGTACACTACATGATTCAGTAGCTTGTAGAACCAATTTTAGCAGCAATAACTTGGAGTAATCAGATTCAGAAATGGAAAAACTTTATTAATGATTTTCTGAATGACTTTTAGTCTCTCACATTGTGGAAGTATTTTGCCCCACTCTTCCTTAAGCCGTTGCATCAGTTCATTGAGGCTTGTAGGCATTCATTTACACACAGCTCCCTTAAATTCCCACCACAGCATTTCAATCAAATTTAGTCAGGACTTTGACTGGTCCATTGCAACACCTGGATTCTTTTCTTTTTCAGCCATTCTTTTGTAAATTTGCTGGTGTGCTTGGGATCATTGTTCTGTTTTGGTCAAGCTTGAGCTTTAACACAGATGGACTTACATTTGACTCTAGAATATAGTTGGTATGAGGTGTTTATGCTTATATGCCATGCTTAGTTTTACCAAACATCTCTACTTTGGTCTGATCTGTCCAAAGTTAATTGATGCAGGAATCTTGTGGTTTGTTCAGAAGCAACTCTGAAAACCTAAGCTGTGCTGCCATGTCCTTTTAAAAGAGAAGAGCCTTTCTCCTGGCAACCTTCCAAACAAGTAATAATTTTTCAGTCTTTTTCTCATTGTATTTCTCATTGCATCAAACATGCTGACTGTGGCCTGTAGAGTCTGATATGTAGCTCTTAGGGTTTTGCAATTTCTCTGAGCATTGCAAAGTCTGACCTTGGGGTAAATTTGTTAGGACAGCTGTCTTGAATGTTTTTCACTTGTGAATAATCTTTCACAGTAAAGAATAATGGATTTCATGTTGTTTGGAAATGGCCTTAAAACATTTCCCAGATTGACTAGCAGTGGCAATTGCTTCTCTAATATCACTGCTTATGTCTTTTCTCTTTGGCATTGTGTTGATACACACCTAAATTATCCAGACCAGGAAACTGCCAACATGTGCCTTCAAAAGGTGGTCACACCGGCTGATGAGCATTTAATCAAGTGCATTTGATTAGCAGCACCTAACTGATACGTACCTTCTAAATTCCTATGGAAGCAGTAAGGGTGTACTTAGTTTTCACAGTGCTTCTGCATTTTGGTTTAGTTTTTGCTAAATAAATAATGAGACTTTGTAATATGTTTTATTGCTTCTCATGTTAGGTTTTATTTATCTAATTCTAAGATCTGCTAAAGCCCAGATGGTATTTTATTATATCTTGATACGCAGAAACCATAGAAATGAAAGAGGTTGTGCTTTCTTTTTCACATTACTGTATCAACACTCAACATTTTGTTCTAGTGTAGGCCTAGTTATGTAAAACATTTAACTACCTTTCTGTTATATGTTTATGTTTCACCAGGTCCTGGAGAAACGTTATATCATTTCACTATGTTCTGCATCAGCTATACGTGGCTGAAATGACAATAAAAGCTTCTTGAAGCTTGAATCTACCTACTGCTGACCTTCATAAACAGGAGGCGCTCTGCCTGTTGTGCATCTACTGTGTGAAGTTATTCTCAAAATTAACTTTCAGTCAACACAACACTCTACTGAGCTCTGAAAACAGCCATCTCCCTGAAATGAAACTAAACCGTGTGTATTAAGCTATCAGGCTCCTGAAATATACATAAAGCAAGTAACGCAATATTTTTGTATGAAAATAAGCCATACATCTGCTGTTAGAGTTTAGCAAAACATTTCTTTGTTCCCTTTACTTTGTTAACTCTGGTGCAATGTGCTGTAACTAAGTACTTTAATACGGAACAGATGTAGAATACTTCATTGTTTCCATTTTATGGGACTTTACAGTCATGCTTCACAACATTTTAAATCTATAGGCATAGTTTTTCAACCCAGAAAAAACATAATCCATTATTTAACTGTGTTGCTTTTACTTTTTAAAATGCTTAATGGCTCATTTCCAGCTCCATTATCTTTTATTCTAATAGAGGTGTGGGGAAATATTTACAAAAGTTCATTACTACAGCTGTATATTCTGCAGCAAATAGCCATTAGAATTGATCGCAATGTTGGCTTTTGTGAGCGCACAATTCAGTTTTTTACAGTCAAAAATTTTAAAATTCTTTGACCTTGTTGGATTTAAAATAGCACAAGCAATGCATAAAGTGAACAATCTGCTGCCAGAAGTTATTCAGAGACTTTTTTGTGATAAAGAGGGGAGCTACAATTTAAGGGGCACATTGAATCTTAAGAGGCACAGTATTTGGACAACCAGGAGAAGGTTTTGTATAACCATATGTGGAGTAAAATTGTGGAACAGCCTAAGGATTTAAAACAATGTATTAACATCAAACAATTTAAAAACAAATATAAAGATTTTATTTTCACAAGATACAGGGAAGTAGAGGGATGTTAATCTCAGGGTGTACAGCTTGGTGCAATAAGTAGATTCTTGTTTTGGGTTGTGAATTGTGAATTGTATTATGCATCTGTGTGTGTATGTACAGTTTTATGTACATTTAAGTATGCAAATATGTGTGTACATGGGTATACTTATAGATAATTTAGTTATAATTCTTAATTAGCAATAAAAGGGGTAGGATTAAATACATTTATACTTTATTCTTTTTCTTTCAATCAATCAATCAAGCAATCAATCTCTATTTAGCTTACACTGAACCTTGGTGAGCCCTCTTAGTTTATCCACTGTCTAAAACAAGCTTCTTCTTCTTCTTCTTGTAAATTTTATTGGCGGTTGACAAACAACAAAATAGTGCATTACTGCCGCCAACTAGTATCCTGTCCACCCGTGCGCAGGGCCCACGACCCTGGCGTCATCAGCCAAGGCCGCGGGAAGTGTTCTTGGAATTACCATATTAGGGATACCCCTATCACTGGCACCATACAGAGCCAAGAGTATAAAAATTAGCATTAAGAACTGTCTGAACCTTAAGCTTTTGGCTCGCAAGCTTTACTCACACCTATGCTAACCTAATTTTCAGAAACTGGTCATATTTAATATGATCAGCTACTATATTAATAGTATATGAGGAAATCAAGAGAAGGAAAAGCATAACAGGTCCATTTTAAATAAAAAATATCAGTGCTTTCTCCATCACACTATACACTCACCAGAAACACCAGATACATGTTTGTTTTCACTGAGTAATCAGAAGAAGTCGGGAGGAGCTCTGACATATTCAGTCTGCTCACATGTGCTTCTTATCAGATTGCAATGCCAACACAAGGAATGGTTCACCCCACACACACATACCCTGCCTAAAGCTTATGTATTTAAGCAGATGTAGCATTTTCACAGTGCCAGCAGTCTTGTCAGCTGAACTCTTCATCCATGTAAGTCTGTAGCTGCTTGACATTTATGTGGGAGCAGCTGCAGTCTGCAGAAATTACTGTCACAGGGAGAAACTCAGGTTGATAAACATATAGGGAAAAAAGCAGGCTGCAATTTGCTGAACTTCATCTGAGTGCTCGCTAAAGAATCCTGGGTGACTTTCTGTGACGCATTAAAAAGCGTATCAGAGTGTTGTCTTAAGTTCTTTTTTTTTTTTTTAAATCAGCTGCTAAGTTCAGTTTTCGGCAAAAACAAAAACACACAGAGCTCAACGATGGTCAGAGTGCTGTAAGTGCTGAATGTAACTAAGCTAAAAGAAAGATATCTCACAGTTTGGCTAACAGAGTCAGGGTGAATAATGAAGGCCAGAAAATGCCATTTTGGGATGTTAAAGAAAGAATATTTGTGAGGCAGAGCAGATGGAACTCCTTAGTTATTAAGTAGAAAGAAAGGCAGCTGGACGTGGCCTGCCTGCAAGCTTCTGCTGATCTCAAGTTCAGATCTTTTCCAAAATGACTGTATGACTGTCCTGCAGCCATGCAAACATTCCTGCACAGTACCTTGTTTTCAATGGTCGTCTGCACTGCACAGCTGCTCTACACCTGAGGTTCAGGGTCAAAGCAGAGACAGTAATTCATGCATCTTCAACACACTGCTCATTCAAAGAAGACGGTCAGGTGGCTAAGAAGCCACTTGTGGTGTAAAAATGGTTGAAGACATGTTGTTGTGCAGCTGATACGGAGAAATCAGTTTCCAAGGAGCAGGAGAAAACAAGCAATAAGAGAAGACTGCAGAGCAGCACATGTGGAAACCTGCCTCATGCATGCCAGGAGGGACAACACATTCACAGTAAATAGAAACTATTACAGTTGTCATATGAAAAGTCCAACATAGTGCTCCCACAACCACAAGCAAACCAGTAATCTATCATAACAGAGCACCCAGGTAAACACTGCATGAAGACCTGAGATGCTGGATAATAATTATAATAATAATGATAATAATAATAATATACAAACAAGCCACTGAATGTGTTATTTTGACGCTCACACCACCTCTGCTGTTTTCCATATAAACACTCTCAGCAGCAGCTGAGAGGCTGTAGGACTGGACAAACTCCTGCTGCTGAAGATAAACTGAAGATTAGATGGTTCATATTTCTGCCAAGAGTACAGAGAAACTTTAAGGGACTGGCAAAAATTTGTACTCATCTTTAAGTCAGTTCTTTTCCAAATTATGCAGCTGTTTATTTCAAAAAAAGACAAATCCAGGTTTTATCAGTCTGTGAAGACTTTCAACAGGCTTTGCTGCTCTACTTCTTCTCATCAATGTTTGCAGCTAGTAGACTTTTGGTCTTTTCACAGCTCAGTGCCACAGCTCCTGACTTAGAGGGCAACAGAACAGAAAGAGAGTCTCTATTGATAACAATTTATGCAGTTGGATATGTACTCCAATAATATTCAAAACTGCAACCTCTTTTTGACATTTTTAAGTCTTACTCTGGCCAGACACAGACATTTTTTTCTGTAGTATAAAGTGGTTAAAAATATCTCTGTGTGTCCAGTGAAGGTGCTACATATGACACCTCTCAGCACACGTCCCATTTAACACATAGTTCAACCGGGTTACTGTTCTTCTTCTTTCGGCTGTTCCTGTTAGGGGTCGCCACAGCGGATCACCTGCCTTCATCTCACCCTATCCCTTGTAGTCTCTTCTGTTACATCCAACCCTCTTCTGCACACGTCCAAACTATCTCAGTCTTGCTTCTCTGACATTGTCTCCAAACTACTCAACCTGCTGATGTTCTCATTGCTAATCCTGTCCATCTTGGTCACTCCCAGTGACAATCTCAGCATCTTCAACACTGCCACCTCCAGCTCCACCTCCTGTCCATTTGTCTCCAAACCATACAGTCATTGTCTTGTAAACCTTTCCTTTCATTCTTGCTGCTATCCTTCTGTCAAATAGTTCCATGGGGTTGCCATTGAGGTTCATAAATATATCAGTCTGGATGAGGATTTAGATTAAAAACATTTTAAAGTCTTCATTCAACAATTTATTAACAGCATCTGTGGAGTCAAAGAGCTTACCATAAACCAAGCACCAAATCATGAAGGTAGGGTCTTCTCACCGTACAGTTGCTGCACAGCAATAATGTCGTCCCAGCTCAGAACCAGGCTGCGGCCAAGCTTTCTGTAGTACGGCGACATTAGAGCGTGACGAACGGGGGAGTGCTCCAGTCCCAGAGTGTGTCCAATCTCATGGGCAGTTACCATGAAGAGGTTGTGCCCCTTGTGCCCGTTCAGAGTCCACCTCTCTGCCATGTCAAAGTGAGCTTCACCTCGGCGAGGCAGAAAAGCGTGAGCCAAAGTTCCTCCTGAATGTGAAAAATAAGAAGCATCCGTAGCATATTTACTTTGGCATTTCTCAGTATTACTTCAGAACAGCAGCACCATTCATTGGCTGGATTACAAATGTATGCTGTGCATCCACAGAAAAAAACTATGTATATATGGTAAGGACCACTATAGCCAAATGAAGATTGTTGTTCCATTGGCATTAATAATTATTTGATGGTATGGCTCTCCATGTAAAAACAGGGAAAGCCTGAAGCAGGGAGATCAGCAGCAAGATCTCAGCACAGAACAGAGCAGACATCAGTGACAACAGAAAATAACGCTCATCGTGTCAGAAACAGCTTGAAGGGAGGAGCTGTGTTGGAGGCGGGTTGTTAAGTGGCTTGCAATGGGCATGCTAAACCAGCTTAAACAGCAAATCTCATAACTATGAGATTTGCCCACCTGGATGTGGAGAATTGTATCAGCTGAGCCATCAGCTGATGGGGGCTGGCACTGGGCTAACCTAATCTGCTGAGTTTGACTTTGTGTCCTGCTTGGATTAACACTATGCTTGACTTATGTGTCTTGTTAATTCATGCTCTATTTCTTTATTAACTGGTTAGTTTAGCTTTGTTTTAGTGTGTCATACATACAGCATCTCTGACATGAACACAAGTCACCGTAAAATTCCATCTCCCCACCACTTCAAGTTTCTACTGTTATGAAACTGTGCAAGCTAATAATCATTCTTCTTACTACTTGCACCCAGCTCAAACATGATGAGGACTTGAGGGAAGGTGCTGCTTCGTATCAAGGTCACACACAAAGAACACTAAAAGCTCTCACTCTTGCAGCAGTGAGATTGGAAGGTTCTGGGCTACAAATAACACTGAGCATAAAACCTTGCAGAGAAGCGCTCTTTAAATTCATGTGTTAAAAACTCAAACATATATTATTTATGTTTGTTTATATTTGTTGCATCAGTAACATGTTTGCCATGGGTGACCACACATCTCGCCAGACAGTAACTCAGTGAGCTTACATGTTTTAATTAAATGTAAATTTATGGTTTTGTGGGACCTTAACCAGATTTTTCACAGTAATCCGATCTGATTATTGCTTACACAGTAACATAAGTGCCTATTTGTTGTTTGATGCTCAGGAATTTAAGACTGAGATCACTTTAACAAGAAAGCCCTGCAGACCAATAAATTATATGCACAAACGTATTCACCCAAAACATATTCACCCACAAACACAATAACTGGAACATTCTTTGTACTTTTCTTTCTGTTTGTTGGAGGAACTAATAAAATTAATCTGTCAGGACCTGTAAAGACCATCACCAAAGGGTACTTTGGTCCATAGCAGTGAGAATTTAAGGATGTTAGATATCTTAAGAATTTCAAAAGCAATCTGTATAAATAAAATGCAGGTGTAATCAGATAGATAGATCAGAGATGACTAGTATAAATGTCTAATGACCCAGACCTGGTCCATCAAAAGCGTTGCTGGCCCCATCGTTGTGGTCTCCTTCATAAAAGGCTAGCCGGATGTCTGCCGGCCCATCAGGAGCCTCCCGGAAGGCCAGGCTGGACACGTTGCTCCACAGCTGGAAGGCAGCACCCACAACCAGCCGGACAGAGCCCAGAGACAGGTGTTGAGGCCAGTTCACGATCTGGTAGGTCAGATGACGCTTGTACCACTTGTCAGCTAGAGAACCCAAACAGAGAAAAACAGATATGAGATATGCAGGCATGAGGCTCACAATGTGGCTCATCACAGCCAGCACAACTGCAGATAAGTTCCAATAACCAGATAACCTTTTTAGCAAAAATATCATTTCAAACATCTGTCAATAAAAATTCAATTTTAACTTAGTAAGACCGGTAATGGTAAGGTACAAGTTTGTATTTGGTAGGAAACATTTATCTCTCTGTCAGACACATAAACAAATGAGATAAAAAGGATGAAAGGCAACATTGCTTCAAATGTTGAGTGTGGAGCCACCATCACACTGATATCCACCAGTGCCAGAGTATTTTCAGTATTTTCATTTTGGCCACTGCTGATGATCCAAGGCAGCAGTGTGTTAACAAAAAGAGGGGATTTGAAACAAATGTGTGTTTGAATCAGGGTTATTATAGTTGTGTATTTTCCGATTAGTTTTTATTTTTATTTCATTTTAAATTTTTGCTTTGAATTCAGTTTAGTTTTAACTAGTTTTCAGAGTGGGTTTGCTTGTTTCAGTTTTGTTTTTATTGTTTGAAAACATTTAGGTTTAGTTTTCATTAGTTTCACAGTTAATTCTAGTTTTTTTAATTATCATAATATGGAGAGTATTTCTTCTTCTTCTTCTTTCGGCTGTTCCCGTTAGGGGTCGCCACAGCGAATCATCTGCCTCCATCTCATCCTATCCCTTGCATCCTATCCCTTGCATCCTCTTCCCTCACACCAACCCTCTGCATGTCCTCCTTCACTACATCCATGAATCTTCTCTGTGGTCTTCCTCTTCTCCTCCTGCCTGGCAGCTCCATCTTCAACATCCTTTGTCCAATATATCCA
>VUQH01039151.1:0-16298 GCA_015106775.1 Etroplus canarensis
CCTTCTCCAGGCATCTAACCTATCCAGTGTTGATTCTGTGCTATGTGCTACTAACATATTGTAGTATTTAGATATTTGGCCTTTCCCTTCTAAGTTAGTAATTGTCATTTCCTCTAATTTAGATAAAGATGGTATACACATTATCTGTTTGTGTTTTGAAGAAATATAACTTCTTAACTGCAAATATTTGAAGAAATGCTTCTTCGAAATTTGATACCTCTGACATAATTGATCGATTGTAAGCAGGACGCCATCTGAATAAAGGTCCTTCACCTTCTGAATACCTTTTGCATTCCAGGACCTAAATCCCTCATCCTTCCAGCCTGGTGTTACGTTACATTACATTACATTACATTACATTAGTGGGCTCCACATGTGAACAAGTGCACTGGCATTAAAGAATCCTTATTTCAGGCATCACACAAAACAGGAATGTCAGCTGTAAAAAAAAAACCTGTGGGTTGTGCAAAGACAACAATTTGGGTTGTCTGCCCTTTAACCTATGGTTAAGATTAAAAAAAAGAGGGTAAATACATCCTGACGAGCCAGTCATCCAAGTCATGAGACATCATGAGTCATCCAAAACGTGGCTTTGGTTGTAGCCTGCTATTACAACATCGAGGCAAAACCACCAGATCGAAATGCCCCAGAGTGTTTCAGGACAGACTCACATTGTGTAGTCTGAACCCAGTCCAGACCTACTGGTTCCTGCTACACATGCAAGTCTTTAGAAATGACTCAGCTTCATTTAAAGTGTAGTTTAATTTAATTTCTTAAAACAGCTGGACACTGTCGGTGTTAAGGACCTCATGTGCTAAGAACCATTCGTAAGCAAATTAATACATATTTATTCCAGGAACTATAAGATGTAACCCAAGTAAACTACACTGTGTGCATTCATGGGTAATGAAGGAGCAGGTCAGCTCATGGCTTACTGCTATAAGGCTCATCAAAACACATTTAAACACAGTGTAGTAAGTAGTATACATTTTTATTCTATTATTATTATCATCGTTATTATTATTATTACTAGTTTCTTGACTAACCACAGCTGTTTTAGTATTGGTTCACCTAGATCCATAAGTTTTGTGACAATGAGGCATCTCTTTTTCATGTTGCGTCTGTACATCTCCGCGGTGGGTTTGAACTCCCAACAGTCAAACAGTGATTGAACTGCAGACTTTCAGTTTTAATTCAAGGGGTTTGACAAAAGAACTGCATTCACTGTTCACAAATTGCAGCCACTTTCATACATAGTCTCCCGTTTTAGAAAATAATTGGACAATTAACTGACAAGCAGTTTCACGGTCAGGTGAGACCCGTTCCTTCGTTATGGAATAGGCTTTTCTGGCAGCTGTGGCTCAGGAGGTAGAGCGGGTCGTCCTGTAACCAGTCTACATTATGAAGAGTCCTTGGGCAAGCCACCTCCAGACGCATCCATCAAAGTGTGAATGTGTGTGTGTGAAAGTTAAATGTGCATAAAGGCATAGAACAAAGCACTGTGTGAATGAGGCTTGTAGTAAAAAGTGCTTTAAGTGCTCAGTTAGAGTAGAAAAGCGCTACATAAGCACCAGTCCACTCATCCCATGACAAAATAAGCAAAAAAAATGTATTGATTCCAAGTGTTGCACTTGCACTTGGTAGCTGTTCACTGAAACTATGAGGTCCGAAAAGGTGATGTGAGTGAATGAGGCCAGAGTGAACTTGTACCAGAATAATGGAAAGAGAACAGTGTGGAGACGGACGGGAACAGCTCATGCTTCAGAAGCAGCCCAAGAATAACCGGACACAATCATGTGATCTCAACCCAGCAGAGCGGCTTTTCAGTTACTGAAGGCAAAACTGAAGGCAGAGACCCACAAACAAGCAGCAACTGAAGGCGGCTGCAGTAGAGGCCTGGCAGAGCATCTCAAAGGAGGAAACAGCACTTGGTGATGTCCATGGGTTGCACGCTTCAGGCAGTCATTGACTGCAAAGAACTTTTATCCAAGCGTTTTTTTAAAATCATGCTAGTTTGTCCAGTTGCTTTTAAACTCTTAATGCTTAAATTCTATACTCTTGAATTAAAGCAGAAAGTGTGCACCTCGGTCACATCTTGACTGATTTCAAACCCACTGTGGTGGTGGGCAACATTACAAAGAATGTATTACTGTCCAAGAACTTATGGGTCTAACTCCATACGTCGTATTTAGCCCTTCAAACTAAACGAAACGGCTTTAGTCGTGCCGTTGATCATAGCAGGGAAGAATGTCGCCAGATTTTTTACCTTTACCAAGTAGGTACCAAAGCATTTACAAAACTTTATTTCACCCTCACTGTAATAATGACATGATTTCTCCGAATCAAACATCTCTCGATGGCAACTCAAAATGTTCTCACGGCAAGACTGAGCGGTCTGCTGTCGCTTGGCTCAGCCAGACCAAGCACATGGACTCAGCCACGGGCACGTCCATATGTACACCGCCGGCTGTCAAACACCGTCAACACTCTGAGAGCGTCTCGTCCTTCAGCGCTCACACTCCAAACAGTAACATCTGAATAATGATTTCGCGCTGAACACAAAGGCTGACGGACTGCAGGTCAACACGAGTGAAGATCCAAGCAAACATGGGCCCACTTTGTACCAGCTCATCTCTAACTCGGCGGCGCCAAACCGCGGAAGTCAAAGTCCACGCCGAAGCACGGCACAAACAGCAGACCAGTCAGGGGTGCTGCTTTTTCATATTTTAAGTATCATTACTCAAATTCAGTTACCATGGTGACACTTGAGGAGGTGTTTCTGCCCTTGCCACAGGAAAAAAAAAAAAAGGTAATTGGTAGTCTCCGTTTGTTTCCGTGGCAACAATAACTAAGCCCTACAATCCTTTCCTGTTCCCCCCCCCTTGTCTTCCTCTGTCTTTCCTCTCTGGTGTCTGTGGGTAAAGGTGAATGTGGACCTGTCCTCCCTGTTGGACAGCGAAGACAAGAAGTCCAAGAATAAGAGGGGGGTCCTGCCAAAACACGCCACCAACATCATGCGCTCCTGGCTCTTCCAGCATCTCATGGTGAGGCACAGATAGATGTTTGTGCTCTGTGTGTGCGAGGGCAGGACTTTTCAGTTGTTTAACATTAGGTGGCAGCATTAATTGTGGAGCAGCAAATTTCATTTCAGCCACAGGAGACTGCTTGGAAGCTGAAATACTGTTTCCTTCTTCTTTCAGCATCCGTACCCGACAGAAGATGAGAAAAGACAGATTGCAGCACAAACAAGTCTAACCCTGTTGCAGGTGAACAACTGGTAAGAAGCCAGAACTCAGGACAGTCACAGTCTCATAAAGGCTGCATGAAACACATTGCTTCGTGTGAGAGGAAGGTTTCCTATACTGTGGCGCCATCTTCTGGTCATGAACACTAAGTACACCTGAGACAAATTTGCATCTTCCTTAGCCTGCATTTTATAGCCAGCCTGGATGTTCACATGATGTCTAAACAGTTCCACCTGACAGACATCAGAAGGTGCTGAGACACTGACAGCAGCACCCCACAAGCATTCCTGTCCAATGTTCCCACCTAGTCGTCTCACCATGAAAATCTGGCTTTTGTCAAAGTGGCTCAGGTCTACCTGTGCACTTCTCCCACTGATATGTGTGTGTGTGTATATATATACAATCATGGTAAAAGGACTCTGCAATCCTGTGAAAAACCCTCTTGATCCCTGCTTCCACAGAGATCAAGAGGGTATGTATCAGCCCAGTGCTGCTAATCAGATGCTCTTGATTAACTGGTCAGTGGCAACTGTGAGCAGCTTCATAAAAGCAGAGGTTTGGGCAATTTGCTGGTCTGGGGCGTCTGGAGAGTCTGTGTTAACCCACTGCCACAATCTTCTCAGGACAGGACGTTCCAGCAATTTCAACCCAAGCTCAGACATGCAATGCTCAGAGTAACTACAAAAACTCTCCAGGTGCCAGTTAAGCTGGTAAATTTTAAAGTTCCTGATCATACAGTAAGAAAAAGACTAAACAGTTCAATTCAGTTTTATTTAATAAGCGCCAATTCACAACAGAAGTCACCTCGAGGCGCTTCACACTGTAGGGTAAAGATACTACAGTGTTAAAGAGAAAACACCAACAATCTGAGTGTGGCTCCTTTGGAAGAGTTGCCAGGAGAAAGCCTCTTAAGTCTAAAAAGAACGTTACAGCATGAATTAGATTTGGAAAGTTGCATCTGAACAGACCACAAGACTGTCAGTCAAGGTGGTGGAGGGCTGATGATTTGGGCTTGTTCTGCAGGCACAGGACTTGGGTACCTTGCAGTCATTGAATCAGCCATGAACTCCTCTGTATACAAAAGTAATTAGAGTCAATTGTGAGACCATCTCCTTAACAGCTAAAGCTTTTGCTGAAATTGGGTCATGCATCAGGACAGTGATCCTAAGCGCGACAGCAAATCTACAAAAGAATGTCTGAAAAAGGAAAGCATCAAGGTGTTGCCATGTCCCAGTCAAAGTCCTGACCTCAACCCAGCTGAAATGCTGTGGGGACCTAAAGGGAGCTATGCACAAATGACTGCCCGCACACCTCAATGAACTGAAGCAACGCTGTAAAGAAGAGTGGGTGAAAATTCCTCCACAGCGATGTGAGAGACTGATATAGTCATAAAAAAAATGACAGATGTGAACTCTGTTCCTTCATTAGTCCACTTTTGATAGATACTGACCACTGCAGACCAGGAACACCTCACAAGAGCTGCAGTTTAGGAGATGCTCTGATCCAGCTGTCTAGCCATCACAGTTTGGTCCCTGTCAAACTCGCTTGCCCATTTTTCCTCCTGTAACACATCAACTTTAAGGACAAACTGTTTACTTGTTGACTAATATATCCCACCCACTAACAGGTGCCATGATGAAGAGATATTCAGTGTTATTTACTTCACTATATATATTATGTAAATAGTTCTGCTGGATTCATAGGTGTCACTTTTCCTAAAATGAAACTTGTCTCCTTCTCACAGGTTCATCAATGCTCGTCGGCGTATCCTTCAGCCTATGTTGGATGCCAGTAATCCTGACCCGGCTCCGAAAGCTAAGAAGATGAAGTCCCAGCACCGTCCAACGCAGCGCTTCTGGCCCGACTCCATCGTGGCTGGAGTCCTGCAGACGCACAGATCTCAGACAGGAAGCAACTCAGACAGTATGCCAACAGTTCCATTTCCTAAGACACGAAAAACAAACACATCTTTCCTTGGTCCTTAAATTATCCTTCATTTTTAAGCCAAGAAAACACATGCAGGAAAAGCTGAGAACTATAAGCTTGTGTGTTTGAAACTTGACCACTAGGTGCCACTATTGACTCTTTTTTCTTTATGTGACGCCAAAAGTCAACAGCACAGACTATCAAATTCTGAAAAATGTGTCCTACATTAATCATAAGCTCAGTCTGAGTTTGTATTTTAAACTATCCTCGAGTCTCTTGGGAGTAGTTAGAAAAAGAAAATGAGGTCACCCAAAGGAACCGCCAAGATTTTCTTGTCATGCTGCACAGTAGGTTGTAGACTTTAGTTGCTGGATGTAATTCATTATCTCCTATCTCTCTACTGCAGCTACAGACACAGAAAAAGTTTCCCTACAGGCCCTCAACCCCTGACTGCAAACATAGTTAGCTTCTACAGAAATGTAGGGTAACAATTAAATCATCAAAATACTGTACTGTATGTCTACTAAAGAGCTCCTGTTTTGTTATTCTGCCGATCTGGATTTTATAATCAAGAAAATACTGCAAAGTACATAGATAAAAATCAGGATGCAACACCATCATCACCATCCTCTAGTACCTCTTTATACAAGGAGCATTCATGGATATGTCAGGAAGATGGGCTGCTGAGATGATATGCAGCTGAAGAAAGAGTGAGGAGGAAACAAAGACCAAGCCCGTCTGTGGAACGTATCATCGACAGATAAAGGAAGGGGTGGACATCAAGAAATCTTACCAGTGGGTAGAAAAGACCGATCAGAAGTTCTGATCATGGCAGGATAAGAACAGGCCCTGAGCACCAGAGCCGTAGAGGTAGGAGACAGCCACAGCCGATAGGACCCAAGCTGCAGGCGGTGCAGTGGTGCCCCGGAGACAGTCCAGCACATGTAGCAGGATGTAAGATGAAAGCTGGGACAGCACACACTGAGAGGCACAACCAAGTGGCCGGGATAAGCGTACAGGAATATCTGTGCTGAATATGGATTAGAAGTCCCCAAGTCCCGATGGGAGACACCTCCGAAGGTGGTGAAGAACAACAGGGCAAAGGTCCTGCGGGACTTTAAGTTCCAGACAGACAAGCAGCTGCTGACCAATCAGAAAGGCTTGGCGGTAGTTGAACAGGAGCAGAAGACTGCAATCTGACAGCAACACCAGGGAGAAGCAGCACGCTCTGGTGTTTAAACAGAGCTCAGGTGGTGCCCAAGGTGTGCCAGGAAAAATATCCCCCACGCCGTTACACCACTACCACAAACCTGAACTGCTGATGCAAGGCAGGATGGAGCCACGCTTTCATGTTATTCATGCCAAATTCTGAATCTTGCAGCAGAAATCGAGACTGATTAGACCAGTTACATTTTTACCAATCTTCAGTCGGCTGGTTTTGGTAAGCCCGTGTAATTTGTAGCCTCGGTTTCGTGCTCTTAGCTGACAGGAGTGGTCTTCTGCTGCTGTAGCCCATCTGCTTCAGGGTTTGACGTGTTATGTGATCAGAGATGCTCTTCTGCGTACCTTGCTCGAAACGAGTGGTTATTTGAGTTACTGTTGCCTTCCTATCAGCTTGAAGCAGTCTGACTGTTCTCCTCTGGCCTGTGGCGTTTTGTCCCAGAGAACTGCTCGCTGGATATTTGTACTTTTTTTTGGATCATTCTCTGTAGAGTTTGTGAAATACTCAGAGCAGCACCAAAAAAACATGACACTCCTAAAGTCACTTAAATCACCTTTCGTCCCCATTCTGATGCTCAGTTTGAACTTTAGCGGGTGGTCTTGGCCATGTCTACATTCATAAAGGGAGTTCTTCCTTCCCACGGTCGCCAAGTGCTTGCTCATAGGGGATGGTGTGATTGTTGGGGTTTTCTCCTTAATACTGTGGGGTCTTTACCTTACAGTGTAAAGCGCCTTGAGGCGCCTTTTGCTGTGAATCGGCGCTATATAAATAAAACTGAACTGCGTGGAATTAAACGCATTGAGTTGCTGCCTTGTATCTCTAATGAAGTGGCCAACAGGCATAGGTAAAACTTGGACCACAAATGATCAGGATGAGTCGAGATTTGCCTGTGGAATTTCTCACTTCCAAACATCCCTTTTGTTCTGTTATGAATTTTACTACTTACAAATGTAAAGAAACGTATTTATAAGGGATTTTGCACACTGGCTTCATGTTCACAGCAGGCAAGGAGTTGATCAAAAAGTATGTGGTGTATCCTGACAAGCCAGTGCCCTCCTGCAGGCAGTCTGGACCTTGGCTACTTGAAATGTTGCTAAATGACACTGAAAAGTGCATAGATGAATAAAAAATAGTGTGTCTGCCTGCCCTGCCTAACCCTCCCCTCCCCCCACCTTCTCTTGCCTCCCTTCAGACCCGCTGAGCATGGACAGCCTGCAGTCGTTATCCTCAGACTCAGCCACTCTGGCCATGCAGCAAGCCATGCTCGGAGCCGATGACTCCATGGACGGCACCGAGGAAGAGGAAGAAGAGGAGGAGGAGGAGGAGGAGGAAGAGGAGGAAGGAATGGAGGAGGAGGACGAGGAGGAGGACGGAGAGGAGGAACACGACAGGGGGAGGCAGCTGTCCAGCAGGGGCGCTGGGAGGAGAGATCTGAGCATGGAGCACAGAGAGGAACTAGAGTAGTCTGCCGACAGGGACCAGACTTCATGAACACTGATCTCCGTTGTGAACTTAATACAGCCTCATTCAAACTCAACTAGTACTCCTCTAATGCTGAGCGACTCTTGAGAGCCTTTAAG
This sequence comes from Etroplus canarensis, assembly GCA_015106775.1. Classification (NCBI taxonomy): domain Eukaryota; kingdom Metazoa; phylum Chordata; class Actinopteri; order Cichliformes; family Cichlidae; genus Etroplus; species Etroplus canarensis. Next base: position 7,974 of record VUQH01039151.1, read on the forward strand.
GGTGTATTGGGTCTTCATCAGAGACTCTTCTGCAGAGCGTGATCGAACACGGCGACCATCATGTTTATAGAGGACAAATTTTAGTTTAAAGATGAATTTGTGTTGTTGCATTTGAACACAGTGAGTCCCCATGCAGTGCACGCCTGAACTTTTTGGAGAGTAACACACTTTTATAACTCTGGTTATTTATGGAGGGGAATGGCACAGGAACTAGAACTCCAGTTCCAGAAAGGTTGGAGCGCTGTGAGAAATATGAATAAAAATTCAATGCAGTCACTTTCAGATCTCATAAACCAATAGTTTTTACTCGCCAAAGAAGACAGAAAACGTATCAGATGTTGAAAACGGAGACATTTTGTTATTTCATGAAAAATACTAGCTCATCTTGAATTTGATGGCAGCAACGTGTCTCACAAAAAGTTGTGACAGGTCCATGTTTCCCTCTGTGTAGCGTCCCCTCTTCTTTTAACACGTCTGTAAACATCTGTGAACTGAGGAGACCAGCTACTGGACCTTTGGCAGAGGAATGTTGTCCCATCCTTGTCTTGTTGTCCAGTTGCTCAGCAGTCCTGGGTCCTCTTTGCACTGTGCCGTGTTTCACGATGTACCAAATGTTTTCAGTTGGTGAAAAGTCTGGACTGCAGGCAGAGCAGATGTATATACCTTTTAGCGGTGATGGAGTCATCCAGATGTGCAAGTTGCCCGTACCATAGGCACTAATGCACCCCCATACCATCAGAGATGCAGGCTTTTGGACTGAGCGCTGATGACAAGCTGGATGGTTGCTATCCGGTGTCCACAGGGGGACCAGATGTCCCTCTTTCATAAACACGCCCTGCAGTCACTCATAATAAAGGACTTCAGGCCACACCAGGCGTCCATGATTTCCAAAAAGAATTTCAAATTTCCATTCATCTGACCACAGGACAGTTGTCCACTTTGTCTCAGTCCATTTTAAATGAGCTTTGGTCCAGAGAAGACGGCAGAGGTTCTGGATCATGTTCACACGTGGCTGCTTGTTTGCATGACAGAGCTTTAACCTGCATGTGAGGATGGCGCGGCCAGCTGAGTTCAGGAGCCCTGAGCCCCTGCAGCACGATGATATCATGTACTGTAGGTGATATTAAAGATATTCAAAGTGTTTGCAGTTTTACATCGAGGAGCATTATTCTGAAGTTGCTCCACAGTTTGTAGACACAATTTCTGGCTACATGTTCCTCCAGCTGTTTTTTTTTTTAATAGCACCACTTACTTTTCCAGCCTTTTGTTGCCCCTGTCCCAACTTTTTAGAGAAGCGTTGCTGCCATCAAATTCAGCAAAATGCCTGACTTTCAGTCTTCGATGTGTTTTCTTTGTTCTTTTGTGAATAAAAGTTCATGACATCAGTGTTTTTATTTAGATTTTCTGCAGCATCCCGACCTTTTTGGTCTTAAAGTTGTAAGAGTATAAAAAGATCGCTGTCAGTTTTAAATCGAGGACATTTTAAAGGCGTCGGGTGCGTTCACAGGGACGGGATTTTTTTTTGTTTTTCAAAGCGATGATGAGTAGCGTTACGTGGATTAAAAAACTAAACTCTTTGCACAGTGAGAATTTTTGACCGTGTGTTTTAGAAACTACTTAACTGAATGTAATATTTTGTCACCTGAAATTAGCTACTAAAAAGGGCTGCAGCCTCTCTCTCTCTTTTTTTTTTTTTTTAGCAGTTCCTTTCATCTCAAAGTGCTCTTCATTTTCAACTGACAGACCACAGCCGATGTGTCATTTCTCTTCCTAAAATAAGAGCGAGGAGCCAAATCAGAAGCGGAGGGGTGGGCGGGCGGGGTGGGTTTGCGTAATGCCGTCCAGATCTCTGCAGAAGTGTCTGCTGGCTTCCACTGCTGGGACATCATTCACGCCTTTTAAATGACTCACAGGTTCTCAGGTCGAACGGCGCTCTCTTTCGACGTGTTTCCTCCTCCTGAGCGAAACACTTTGACTCACTGCTGCCGCGTGACTTTGGTTTATTTTTCCTCCTCCCATGAGCAAAAACAGCTGTAGTAGGGCAGCGTGTACTGACTGCACCTATAGTATGTATATTGGATTTTTCCTATGTTTGTATTCTGGTGTCAAGGGTTTGCATATTTATTCGACTTTCTGCGCGTGGCTTCGGCGCGTCACGTTGCCCGCGACGCTTTCTGAGGAGGGCTGTCGAAGCAGCCGGTGGCCATGCACGCACACACACACACAGACACACACACACACACACACACTTGACTCCAGCCGCCGACTCTTTTGAAAACCGCTTGTGTGTTTCTGTGACCTTGACTGATTCCGTCAGAGCGCCCGCCGGTCACTACAGACTCAACACTGAGAGGAATCACACAGAGACGACGCCCGGTGACTTTGGAGCGGGCGTCATGTACTGACACTGACCTTTTTTTTTCTTTTCTTTTTTTTTTTGAAGAAAGACATTTTTGGAGGAAAACGTGGAAAAGGGGGAGAAAACTCAGTAGTGCCGTCTCTTTCCATTTTATGTGAAGGCTTTTGAAGAAGCTGTGAATCGATTTCAGCCCTCCGTTTTGTACTAAAACAAAAGGAATCACTCGTTTCTAATGTGAAGATGTCTAGAAAAAGAAAAACCCATGTTATATTGAATGTTCTGAGTGTTCATTGTGAAGTATGTTGCCCATTAATATTCTTTTCCTGATTGCTTTTTTCACTTCCTTTAAACAGATCTTCCAGAGCAAGTGACAGACTAGGGGGATATTTCTATTTCATTTGTACACTTTGTTGTTGTCATAATCTATTGTGTTTCAATAGATTTTAATAATTAAACCATGTAAAGGTACTGATTTTGACTTCTGGAAGATCTGCCGTTTGTTTGAGCTGAACAAACACAGGCAGGGCCGTGACTTTCCGCAGAGGGAGTAGGTAAGCCGTTTGATTCATGAATATTTCAACCCAGAAAGCGCTAAATCATCCATGTGACACTTCTAAACCCTCTTCATTGTAACATATTTCCAGATTACAGAGCTGGAGTCTAAATATTGGTTTAACTTCCCTCATTTTCCTGTCTTGTCATGTGTAGCCCTCCACCCACTGGTTATATCTCAAGCCTGTGATTTAACTCGGTGGAAGACGCCCACCCAAACGCTCGCCCACCTTCTCAGCCAGCTCCCATAAAAGAAACCACGAGCTGCTGAATCGTGGTTTCTGCGTTCCCCGAGTAAATCACCGCATTGTTTTGTTTGTTTTTTTTTTTGACATGGCTTACATGTGTGTAATTGCCTTCCTGCATTGTTTTCTACCCCACAGCAGAAGGTCAAACTCCAACTGCAGCACTTAAAATCTGTTATTGTTCACCTCTGTTACTCGTCCTTCACCCACATTCTCTGGCAGGAGGAGTGTGAATCTGAACTACATCAGCCACCCAGGACCTACTCAGCACGGGCAACATGTGGCCAGATGATTAGATACTTGATTTTCTTTTTGTGAGGAAGCAACGGTCAAAATGCATGGGAGAGGAAATATGTGGGAGGGAAGACACAGCCATATTTACACAAGTGGTCTAATAAAAAAATGCTCGAGACATCACAGAATTTGTTCAGTAATTATTCTCTGTGGACTTGGTGTACAGCGAGCCGCCCCTGCCTGAACAGGAAAAACGCCACCTGGGGGTGGAAGCAGTATCAAATGTGAATGTAATAATCGCTCCATACAGTAGGTGTGGGACGGGTTTTACACGTTGGCCTGACATGCAAAAGGTCCCTGGTTCACAAGCCAGTGTACTCCTAGTGTTGGTCCCAAGCCTGGCTAAATGGGAGAGTTGTGTCTGGCAGGGCAGCTGGCGCAAAATCTGTGCCAAATCATGTAGAGGTCACCTGAACGTGCCTCGCTGTAGGCATGGGAGGCGTTCTGAGATTTCATAGGATGGGATTAGATACAGGAGAAGGGCTGGCCAGCCATTGCAAGTTGTTACTGTGTGCTGCAGGGGTGGGTCCAGAGGGGTGGCACGGGGTGGCACCAGCCCGCTCAGAAATATGTTGATTTAGTACTAAATGGCCAGCTCCAAAAACTCCTTTTCATTTGAAAATGTGATGAGATGGTCTCCTTTTATATTTAAATCGGGAAAGGCCACCAGCATAAAGAAGCCGCCCTCCTCCACCTTTGTTGAAAATACCTGAAACGCACAAACACAGCATCATCAACATCGTGTGTGGCCCTGCACTGCTGCTGTCCAGTAAAAAAAGGAAGTACACCTCATATGTTTTTCATTTGTGCAGTCTTGTGAAAAAAAAGGACACCCTTACTGCTGCCATAAGGATTAAGAGGGTAAGTAGCAGCCAGGTCCTGCTATTTAAATGCACTTAATTAACCCTTTCCTGCATGAATTAGGACATCGTCAGTCAAGATTTTTTTTCTGTAGTCGTTTTCAGGACCCTTTAGGCATGAAAAATACAATTCAAATGACAAAAACTATGTAATAAGCTCTTAAACTTTTGCAAAAGCATTTATTTTTGAGGATTTTAAAGACTTGGGCCAAACATGACCGCAGTATGTTGAAGTGTTGACTGGCGTGCCACTGTAGAAAACAAAACACACGCATATTAAAGAAAATGGCTTTTTAATAACTGTCCACTGTTGTGGCCACCATGCACGAAAGGGTTAACTGATCATCAGCCAGTGTGAGCACCTCTATGAAAGCAGAAGCTTTGGCAGTGTGCTGCTCTGGAGCTTTCAGGTCAGGCCGTACCACAGTCTCTCCGGGAGCGGGCGTCCCATCAGACCGTGCCGAAAACCCGAGGGCAGCAACGCAGACGCCAGAGGCCTCAGTTAGCAGTTAGCACTGAACACGTGTGGCTTGTCTGGAAGGGTTGCCAGGTGAAAACCTCTTCTCTGTAAAAAGAACATGGCAGCACAGCTTAGGTTTGCAAAGCTGCTACTGAACCGACCACAGGACTTCAGGAGCAGCCAGAGGTGGGAAGCAACAAAGTACAAATACTTTAGTACTCAAGCAGAGATTTCAGGCATATGTACTTTACTTGAGTATAAATTTTCCTGAAATCTTTTATGTTTGCTCCCTGAATATCTCTACTTTCTTGCATTTTCAAAACGGGCTCATTACTTTAGGTTTTAATGCATCTGAAATGATTTAGTGTTTTGTGTCACCGCACACCTTCCTGACATCACACCGATTCCAACCTAAACAGATAATCCTGTTATCCCAGCGCGGTGCATCCCTCCTCGGTGCTTACTGTGTGTGACTGACCTAAAAGACGTCAAGGCAAAAATATAATTCATGCACAATACTCATTTTTCTGTTCGTGTGTCAGCAAAATAATTCATCTACAATATAGACAATATTTTTTGCGCGTGTTCTTAACAGTTGTTCAAGCTGAGTACATTTATTAAATAGATGCTGAAATCACATTCCTAATCTTTTGCATTAATATCACTTTGATATATTAATAAGACATGAGGTTCAGTCAAAGTAGCTGGTAGAAATGTCCTTCAGAGAGCTACTTTTTACATTTCTACTTCAAGTACATTTCAGAGCCTTTACTTTGTCACGTTCACTCGAGTAAAGAAGTTCAATCAGTACTTTTACACAAGTATCTGCACTTCTACTTGAGTAAGGAACGTGTGTGCTTTTGCCATGTCTGCAAACACCTCATAACAGCTGTCAGGCACAGTGGTGGCAGCATGATGATTCCTGCTTGTCTTTCGGCCACAGGACCTGGGCGCCTTGCAGTCACTGAATGTCCTCTGCATACCGAAGTATTCTAGTTGGACAGGTCTGTCCGACAGCTAAAGCCGGGCTGAAACTGGGTCACGCAGCAGGACAACGACCCGAAGCACAGCAGCAAATCTGCAACAGGACGCTGAAAAAGAATCAAGGCGTTGCAATTTGCCCAGTCAAAGTCATTCATGCTCATGCACAAACATATAAACGGATGGAACATAAAGAGGAGCGGGCCAAAATTCCTCCGCCACAGAGTGACGCGCTGATCAAGTCATGCAGAAAATGAGTAACGGCTGCTGAAGGTTGTTTTACAAGCTACACACACACAGACTGAGCAGTCCTCCAGCTCTGGTCCTCCACCGGAGGACTGCACTCTTCTGGACAGAGACCCGAGACTCTGAAGTTGTGCCTGGAATCTGTTGGAGCCACTCTTCCAGTTTGGAGGTTACTTTTAATAAATTAAAGAAATCTTGATAAGATAACAATCATGAGGACGTCCTTACTCATTATGTCAAGATGCAAATTAATTCTAGGTCTTTAAAAGAAGATAAAGACGTGGCTGTCTTTGAGTGAGGCCTTCTTTCCTTTTTTAAAATTTCTCAAGAGATAGCTTAAATTTCAAAAGTTTTTCTGTAACTTTTATTTAACTACAAAGGAGTATTCTTAAGATTAAGAATCTCATTTGCAGGGGTATCCAAACCTAGTATATTCTTCAGTGGCAGGAGAAACTTACGGCGAGCACACAGAAGGTCCCGGCCCAGATTGGAACCCAGGACCCTCCTGCTGCGAGCCAACAGTGCTAACCACTGAGCCATCACGCTTAATTTCCCAGGCGCCCCGGCAAGTTCAGGCAAAGAGCAAAAATAAGTTACCACAGCCATCATGGGGTCTGCAGGTAGCTTGTAAACGTGCGTGTGTCTGCAGTCATAAAGAAGCTGCACAGAGTTGAAGTGGGAGGGAGGAGGACGGTGGCGGTGTGTGCAAAAAATCCCCTTAAACATTCGCAGTGAACTGTGGCCCGACAAGTTCAGCAGGCCAGTACCAGAGCCCAGCAGATGGGGAGTTACGCACAACTCCTGTAAGAGTTTTACAAGCGTTTTAAAGATGACTTTTTAAAGCATTTTATATCTGGAGAGAAAATGGAGCGAGACAGGAGCTCCGGGGGAAGGGCTGCTCAGGACATTTGACCCGTGTGACTATTCCAGCATCGTCGGCTTCTAGCCCGGAGGGGTGCTTACTTTTTCCACTCCTGATCTTGTCCAAGTATCATGTGTAGGTGCTTTCTAACAGAGCGTCAAATACAGTTAGGGCCACAAGTTTCGGGACAATGACGGCGTTCAGCTTTAATTCAAGGAGCTGATTAAAGAACTGCATTAACTGTTTAGGAATTACATCATGGTGATGTTCTTGGGTTCTGGACTTCAGGCAGTGAGTGGCTGCAGAGGATTTTCATCCAAGTTTTAAAAACCCTCCGTGTATCCATTTTCTCATCCATTTCAAGGTCGTGGGCAGGCTGGAGCTTATCCTGCAGTATCCTTGCACAGGGCAAGAGGCGGGTGATCCTTTTGTTTAAAATGATGCCTGTCTGTCCCATTACTTTTGAGCTTCTGTGGGGGATTGTAATTCCTAAACAGTTCATGCAGTTGTTTCGTCAAACCCTTTGAATTAAAGCTGAAAGTCTGCACTTCAATCCCACTTTGACTCTTTGATTTAAAGTCCACTCTGTTGGTAACATTACAAAGTGTCATTGTCCCAAAACTTAAGGACTTGACTGCTTAAAAGAAGAAAAAAAGATGAATGACTGTTGTTTGAATGTTGTTTATGTCTAAACCACAGTTTTTGTCGATCATTTTCTTACCTGCCAGTTCAGTTATTAAAGCTGCACTCACCGTTTTTTTAAAATTAGCACAGGATGAAATGGTAACGGACGTGTGCCCTGTCCCACATTCTTGAGATCTGGGGCCATGGTCAGTCACTCAAAGAAATGAGCTGTAATCACGAGTGAAGCCGCAAAACACAGAGAGGATTTCCGTTATGAGGTGGCTCGTTTTAAGTCGGTGCTGAATTCTATGATGAGGTGGTGCAAAAGTAAGAATTGTTAAATCCAGCTGCTGCTTGTCTGGCGGGGACAGTTTTGTGCCATCAGAGTCCAGAGCCTCTTCAACAAACCATCTACAACGCGTAGAAATGTTTCATCCTTTTATTGTTTTAGATTTCAAGATTCAAGATTCTTTGTTGTCATTTCAATCACATATAGCTGACGCAGAACATAGTGAAATGAGATGGTGATTCTCCGGGACCTGGTGCAACATAAACATATAGATATAAGACACATACTGAGAACAGTTTAGAATAAATAAATAAAGTGCAACATGTGCAGCGTGGTGCAATAGTTGCAAACGATGCGAAGATCAGATGAACAAAAAACCAAAATTGTGCAAAACAGTACACAAGAAGGCACAATAAAAGAAATGATGTGCAGTAGCAGCTGATGAGGTAGTGCAGATTGTGTGTGTGTTTGTTTGTGAGAGAGTGAGGGGGAGAGAGAAAGACAGGGTTTGTGGTGTTATGCAGTCCTGGGTTTGTGTGTGGGTGAGTGTGAG
>VUQH01039153.1:0-15202 GCA_015106775.1 Etroplus canarensis
ATATTGGCAAAAAAAAAAATCCCCTGTGAGCAAGCGCTTGGCAACGGTGGGAAGGAAAAACTCCCTTTTAACAGGAAGAAACCTCCGGCAGAACCAGGCTCAGGGAGGGGGCAGCCATCTGCCTCGACAGGTTAAGGGCAAGGACTTGCAGGGAGACTGTGGGACATTTCACAGAAAGACACTAATTTGATGGGCATAGACAAGCTTTGGCATAAAATGCGGTCAATATGTCCTTGCGAAGATCTGCTGAAGTGGTGTGGTTGTTTTCTGAAGCTCTGTTCGAATGGTGCCGTGAAGTCAGTCGCAGGTTCGGCTGCTCGCTCAGCCTCTTCAGCCCCGTCCAGGTCCTAACTCGGCCCCCCCCCCCGCTGGCTCGCTGATGCTCACACGTGATGAGGACTGACATCTGCGGCTGACGGTTCATCTGACACACTCGCTGTTTCTGCAGAACAACACGACAGAAGAGAACTGAGTCTGCGGCAGTCGTTTACTGATAATAAGTGCTTATCGAAATTACCGGACAGGCAAAAGAAAAACCTTACACAGCGCCACCGATAAAGACAGGTCTGCATCAGAATGTACTGAGTCAGTAAAAGTTTGTTAGTGGGGATACAACCAGTCTTTGGTAAAGTTGCATGGGGAGGCTGATTCCAGCAGAGGGCAGCATAATGCCTTTAAAAATATGGTTACCAAAGCTGATAATGCTGTCTCTATGGGTCTGAGAGAGACACACCAGGCTCATTCTCATCCAGATCTATTTGGCATTAAAACATTAAGCAGCCTTTTAAATTTCCTATTACCTGTACGCCAGGGCATCTAAGAATCAGAATAAATTGGAACGGGTTGTAGATGTGAGGGGGTCTAACAACCCCATTTCCAAAAATGTTGGGACACTGTAAAATATAAATAAAAACACAATGCGGTGATTTGCAAACCTCAGAAACCAATATTTTATTCACAAAAGAAAAAATAAAACATATAAAACGCTGAAAGTGAGACATTTTACTATTTCATGAAAAATATCAGCTCATCTTGAATTTGAATGGCAGCAACACGTCTCAAAAAAGTTAAGATAAGGTCAACAATAGGCAGGAAAAATAAGTGGGAATAAAAAGAAACAGCTGGAGGGAACATGTGGCAACTAATGAAGTGAGCTGGCAACAGGCCAGTAATGTGATTGGGTTTAAAAAGAGCACCTTAGAGAGGCGGAGTCTCTCAGAAAACAACATTTCACACATCATGAAGAGCAAAATACCACAAAGAAGACCCAGGACTGTTGAGCAACTGGAAGTCTATATCAGATGAGAATGGGAGAAAATTCCTCTCCCAAAGTTCCAGCAGCTGGTCTCCTCAGTTCCCAAATGTTTATGGACGGTTGTTAAAAGAAGAGGGGACGCTACACAGTGTTGTAGCAAGAAGTAAATCACAGTAGTCTAGCCTGCAGGTGATCAAAGCATCAATGACCTTTTCTCAAACTTGCTTGAACACAAAGTATCTAATTTGCTTTCAAGATGTTACAGTGAAGATTTGGTCACAGCTTGATGTGGCCAAAGCAACTGAAAAAAAGAAGATTTTAGTCTTCTTCGTGTAGTTGAAGAAGCTTTGCTGCTTTCGGGTTTTGTTCTGCTTTGTCCAGGGCCAGAGCCTTTGTGGGATAACCCCGATCAGCTGTGGGTGAACTTGAGAAACATGCTGATTTCCCTCATGATTGCTCTACACTACTGTTAATGAATTAAAAGCTGGAAAAAACATCAAATCTGGGGAAAAGATCCAGATTTATTTTATTTTATTATTTATTTTATGCATTAATGTGGACTTGGGAATATCAAAGTTTCTTAATGTAGCTCATCTGGCTCATGACCCCTCAGAAATCACAGGGTGTTATAAAATGTCAAGTGATAAGCTTTTTGGTCGCAGGTTGACTCAGTTACACAAACTGAAATCAGGGAGGCTCAAAAACGGTCATATGAAGGACAAATTAATGACATTAACAAAGATGTTTGAGTTCAGGAGTATTATGACTAAATGGGTAAGTATTACCCACGGCCATAAAAAGCATGAAACTATGTGAACGCATATACATGTCATCACATCCACCATATTACTTATGTTAGCATGATGGTGATAGGAAGGCCCCAACCACACCTTTCTAATGTGGCAGCCAACCAGTAGGAGTGCTCCCTCCATGATCATGAGTAATAAGATCACGCAAACAATAAGCTCTTCAGCAGAAGTGCCCTGGGCTGACACGGGCAGCATTAACCCAACAAGTTTTTTCCGAGAAACCAGAGCTCTTTGAGAAAACCTGCACAAGGAGGGACATGCAAACTGCACACAGCAGGGAACTACCTGGGTTTGAATCCAGGACTCTGTTGCTGTGAGGCAATAGTGCTAACCACTGATCCACCGTGCTGCCATACTGTCATCAATAACGACCACACTCCCACCCGCTGTTCTTGAGCTAACATGGTGAAGGACGGCTAGCAAAGAGTTTTTACAAAATACAGGGTGTTTCGAAAAGACGGACCCAGTTTCAATGCTGTGTATGTCTTGATAGCAGCATGGGACAATTACACAACCTTAGAAATGCTTAAGCCCCTGTCACACCTCGATGATTTAACCAGTGTACGCCCATGTATGAAAAAGTCATTGAATAAGTTATTGGTAAGTTTTGCATAAGTTAAGAGCAAGCTGAAGTATGCTAATGTATGTCGTAGTACGGCGAGGTCACTGAAAATTTTGAGAATGCACAGAATTTCCGACATATACCAGCGCATGGCTCATACATCCCACATACACGGTTCATAACTTGTAGGTAAGTTATGCGATTGTTGTCACCCATTCATACATGTTACCTGTAAGTTACTCATAAGTCAAAATACATGGAGATAATGCCTAGCGTACCCAAAACTTATTTCTAACCTATGAGTAAGGTGCTTTGAACCTATGTGTAACTTATCTCGCAACTTTTTACAGCTACCGTATAACGGCATATTGGCTGAGTGTAGGTGTTGGCCACGGGCACAGATAACGATGCCACTGACGATGCCTGATAGGTGTTGGAACCTGCATCGTCTTCTTGGCAGTGTTCTTCGAGATTTTTTTGGACAGACAGTGATGTACTGCCAAAAGGCTACAACACACTATGCACATGTTTTGAATGCTGGCAACATAGTAAGCATTCTTTGGTATAAGTTATCTATAAGTTATCTATAGTAACTATATAAGTTATTAATATGTTATGCATACGTCCATAATTGTGTTTTAGAGAAATTTCGATGCATCAGCATACGCTGGTTAAATCATCAAGGTGTGACAGGGGCTTTAGTTGCGGTCTTTTAAAACTCTATGCCCCGCCCTTTCATGTGGTAAACGTTTCATTCATGGGTGGTTTGTGGCTGCAGAGATTTAGTGATTTCAGATCGGGTCCATCTTATTGAAGCACCCTGTATTATAGGTCAAAGTAAGGTTGACCTTTAGATTACAGTATTATCATTTTATTCTGTGATAGTAAACATGGCCATGATTAGCTTGTGGGTTCTCGAGGAAAAAAAATCTGATTCATTCTTTGAAACCAAGTGAACATTTGAGGGCTACTGGAGAAGCAGGACAGAATACGTGACCTCAGTCCAGTCTTCAGCATGGAGGACAAAGTCTTGGTCTTGGTCATTATATTCTCTTAATCATTCCTGAGTTGTGGTGGTTGCTAAATGTTTGCACTGGTTGTGAAAAGGTTAAATGCAGTGTTCAGGTTTTCCTCCTTGCTGCTGGTGAGCTCTGTACCTTTATCATCCGTCACAGTGCACACTCCCTCCACCAGCTCTTTGGCCTCCACAGCCAGTTGGAAGGCAGGATCAGGAAGTGGCGATGGGGTGTCGGGGCTTTCCGCTGCAGGAGATGACGAGCTTCTCCTGATATATACAGACACACAAACAGAAGGAGGATCACAGCAGGAACCCTGCTGTAAAGCTGTAGGGAACGCATTAGGTGAAGGTCATGCTCGCTTACCCGCCTTCTCCTCCAAACAGGCTGGGTGTGGTCAGCACTTTGTGCACGTTCTGTACGGAGAGATTATGTAACAGTAACTTTAGGCAGCAATTTCAGATTATGACTGATGTGGACAGAAATGTGCAGAGTGTTTTTGTGCACATGTGTATATCCCCTTGTGGTGTTTTTCACACTGTTTCGTATGCTGATGAGTGTGTGCAGACCCCCGCCCCCGACTGCCGCTTGCACTTGTCTCTCATCCTGCCTTCCATCCTGACCGCCATGCCTTCACTCCACCATCGCTGACTGGAGGGCCAGCAACAGAAAATCACTGCCGAGTGCTGAATCAAAGCATAGAAATGGAAAAATACTGGATGGGAAAAGTGCAGAAGGAACAGGTGCACAAGTAACATTGGATATTTAGGAAAAGTCCATGTAAGAACTTGAGGAAGCTCGATAAGGAGTGGCCTGAAGCTGGTGTCAGTGCATGGACAGCCACTACAAACAGATGTCCTCAAGACAGGGGCTACAACTCTCAAATTCCCAATATCAAGCCACTTCTGAACCAGAGACAACATCAGAAGCATCCTACCTGACCTAAAGGGAAACAGAACGGGGACTTGGACTCTGTGGTACAAAGTTCTCTTTTCAGATGAAAGTAAATGCTGCATTTCATTTGGAAATCAAGGATCTAGAGGCTGGAGAATGGATTCTGTGCCTCTCCACCCTAAGAGTCTGAAGTCCAGCGTGACGTGTCCACATTCTGTTGGGATTTAGAGTGCCGTGTGACCTCCTGTTTTTGACATAGGCGCTCAGTCAGTCAGTCAGTCAGATGACAGACAGACAGACAACGCATCCCGTAGGGAAAAAAATCAGGAACGTCAGATTTTGAACACTGTCTGCAGCGCAGCTACTGAAGCACACCTCCTGACTGGTTATTTCTGCTGAGTATCTCCTCTGTCACAAGTCTTCGTTGACCCCCTTGATCACTCTTTCAGAGACAAGAAAGTCAGAAATATCCACCCATGACAGCTTTCTAGTTTCCACCGGCACCCTGTTGGCTAACGGCACCGGAGGCGGTCGCTGATAACTCGGGCCGCCACCGATCCAGTATGGAAGTCAGGTTATGTCTCCGCATATTTGACTTGGCAAAGTTTTTACGCCGGATGCCCTTCCTGACACAACCCTCACCATTTACCCGGGCTTGGGACCGGCACTAGGAGTACACTGGCTTGTGGGCCCCTGTGGCTGGGTTTTGGATGCCTCCTTACAGTAAAGTAACATAAAAAAAAAACTTTTAAAATTTGACATCAAAGTGTCCTGGCTACAAATTAACTGTGGTCTTTCATTTTGAAAAACTCACACACAAACACACTCATATACAGAAAACATTAATCAAATACAGAACAAAAGAAAACATGACTAAAAGCTGGAGAAAACTGAGCACACACACACACACACACACACACACACACACACACACACGTAATTGATCCATTTGCTCATTCGCACACACTCACAAATATTGATCTGTCTCCTCTCTCACACACACACGTGTAATTACACATCAACTCACATGTTCCTTTAGCGACTGATCACTGATAAGATAACTGTGTGTATCTAAGATAGAGAGAGATGGGGGAACGAGTGGAGGAGAATTGATGCAACTGTGCTGCATTCAAGGACAAGAAAACATTTCCTAATTACGTCATTAGTTCAACTCAACAACTGCTGCAACGAGACTGTTTTTAAAGCAACTCATTCACAACATTTACAGGCCCTGTCACACTGATGACCGTTAATTTCCTAATTTGAGGGAACAGTTTTCCTTTTTTTCAACTATGTCCCCATTTTATGGGAGAAAATTAGCCCGATACAAAAGATGTGGATGGTCTAACTAAGTGTTCACTCCCGTTCACTTCAAGTCAGCATATTTGTCCATTTGAACTTACAAAAAGGAAACAGCCTAGGTATGATAAACACTAATAAAATGATTAAAAAGTATTCCTCAATGCCCCCACTAGAACAGACTGGTCATTTAAAGGCCGAAGGTTACAAACTGTACCTTCTCCTCCCATCCTTCTCCTTACCGCTCTGTGGAGGACTGTGGCATTTATTTCATCTCCAATTATCCTCAGCTGGTTTGCCACTCTCATGATCTCCTGCTCCTGCACTGCGTCTAATCTGGGGACTCGGAGGTGTGGTGAAGCCCAGGATGGGCGCTCATTTCGGGGCAGCATGTTAGGCTGAGGTTGCCGCCGACCAGGGGCCTGCTGGTGCTCCTGTCTGTGCAAGGCTGCAGAAGAAAAGGCAGAAAGAATGTAAGAATACTGGACACAAGAATTTCTCCTTAGTTTTACCACTTGTCTTATTCATGTTCTCTGTCTGCCTCTCTTGTGAGAAGCAGTGCTCATGTATGAAGAGACGTGCAGCGCATCTGGTAATGCTTAATTGATTTTTAATGAGCAGCATACATTTCTAGAGTCCTTTTACAGTCGCGTAGACAGCTCAAGTCAGCGGGATATATGCACATACAGTAAAACAAATCCCAAAAACCCAAACAGTAGCCTGACTAAAAACAATACTGGCTGATCATCAAGGTTTAAATACTTGGATTTCAGAGAAAAAAATGTCTACCTCCTCTGATCCTGAGAGAGGGGGAACTGAAGATGTGGATTTTCTTGACCTTTATCATGTAAATCATGCTAATAATAGTTGTTCAGCTCTCTCACACACGAACATGCAAATTTCTAATGGAGCCTGATGGGGTGACGGTGACTTATTTTCCTCTTCATGGAACTTGGGAGAGTAATCTCTTAATCTGCTTAATAAGTCTGGTATGGAGAGGTACTGTTATGTATGTTTGTTGTGTGTTTACAGACTGTTTTTGGATGACCAATATCTTAACCTTCTGTCTGATCATTCTTAAGGGACAAACAGACCTAACCCTGATGGAGACGTTACGGTCTTAGCAACTATTCTTCCTTTTTATTTATAATTGT
Source organism: Etroplus canarensis (assembly GCA_015106775.1). Taxonomy (NCBI): domain Eukaryota; kingdom Metazoa; phylum Chordata; class Actinopteri; order Cichliformes; family Cichlidae; genus Etroplus; species Etroplus canarensis. Next base: position 6,990 of record VUQH01039153.1, read on the forward strand.
TTACTTACTTCTCTTTGATCTTGGCTAAATGTGTTTAACCCTGTGCAAAAGCATCATAACCACACAAGGGACGCAACGACCTCAATCCTTTAATTTAGACCAAAAAAAGTAAAAAGTTGAACAATCGCTGGTTTGTTTTGGTTGTACATTTCAGGCGCTTTGGTCTGACTGGATGCCCTCTGACGTCTCAATGACACACCTTTGGCACTCCGGCCTGTTTTCTACCGTGTCCAATCACAGCTTTTCTGATAAACGAGCCCTGTCTCCAGCGCTTTTCTAGGAGGATTACGACTGATCCCTTAAAGATGCAGGTGACCAGACAGACAGAGAAGGATGGAGCAAGCCGGCAAGAGATTGAGAGAGAGAGAGAGAGAGAGAGGAAGAGAGAAAAGAGAGAGCGACAGGAGAAAGAAAAAAAAAACACAAACAGGAAAACCCTGGCTTGTTGCCAAGGTAACTCTGAGGCAGCACTCTTGAAGACGTCTGCGTGTGATTGGAAGACAGAGCGGGGGGCCGAGCTGTGATAGGGGGATCTAGAGGAACGGGGGCTGGGCTGGGAATGGACCTGTCCATTTGATAGGCTGACAGACTGACAAGGTGACAGAGACACCCCTTGACCAGTTAAATGCGGGAGCCAGGAGAGACAGAGGGGGTGGGTAGGTGAGGAGGGGGTGGCATTAAAAATCACAACAGACTGAAGCTAAAAATACACCAACACAGGAGGCAGAACGCTTAAGGGCGAGCTGAATAACTCTACTTCAGCAGTGTCGATACAGTACTGTGCAAAAATCTTGAGCCACCCCTCATTTCTCTGTATTTTGCTTCTCAAGAGCCAGACTTTCTTATCATTTTTAAAGTGATCTTGAGCAAAAGTTTTCCAAGCTTCTGGATGTCTGTCAAAGTTTTTCTTTGGACATTGGCTGCTTTTTCACTCAATCTCATGCCAATCCTTGCACCTGACCATTTTTAGAGAACAGTTTCTTTGGGAGGGTTTTTAGCCACTAACTTATTAATCATTCAAGAATAAAAAAGGCACCCAATACAAAGGGTAAACCAGAGTTGTGTCAACACAGACAACTTAGCAAAGAGCCAATTCCAAACTGTACATCCATTTCTTTTGGTTAAATCTGGCTTAAATACCAAAGATAATGCAGTTTAACAGGCAGACAATAGTATTTTTGCACCACCAAGTTGATTCCCAATATTAGCAGAAAAATTGGCATATCTTTGCATGTGGTGCAGTGAGTCGTTATAAAATTTATGAAAACTGAACAAGTGGAGTATGAAACAAATAGTGGCAGGCCTAAAAACTAACTACAACAGATGACGTATTGAAAGTCATGTCAGACTTGACACAGGACCTGAGAGAGGCATCTGGCCCAAAGGGAATCTGAGGATTTTTTTTTAATAGTAGGCATAGCAACAAAGGCAAAATCTGTGGAATTCTGCAGTGTTTTTGCTTGTCACATCACTCTTCAAATTCTGCAGAGAATCTGCAGAAAATCTAGGGGCTGCAGATTCCTACTCATCAGAAATGTTCTCAATGGAAGGGTGGCTGTCAAGAAGCCATTCTTAAGGGAGGTAAACATGGAGAAAAAGCTGAATTATGCAAAATTACACGAGAACAGCGATGAAAATGAGTGGCAACGGTTTTATAGACACTTCTCCTTTCAAATACACCTTTTAGGGGCCACCCCAGCAGATCATCTCTTTCCATCTCGCCCTATCCCTCACATTTTCTTCTGTCACATCACCCCCCTTTTTTCATATCCTCCTTCACTACATCCATCAACCTTTTCTGTGGTCTGCCTCTTTTTCTCCTGCCTGGCAGCTCCATCTTCAACATCCTTTGTCCAATATACCCAACCATCCCTCCTGTGCACATGTCCAAACCATCTCAACCTTGCCAGTGGTTTTCCAAGTTGCTCTTTTACAAACAGTTCAAGTAACAAACAGATACGCAACTCACTGACTAAACAGATGCAATGCAAATGAACCCACAAACCTACACAGCAGCAAAAAACACCCTGAATGGCAAGAAAACTGCCTTATCTTGATCTTGGTTTGGAGCTCTGACATTATAGCAACTGAATGACTGATGAGTAAACCATTTTAACAAATTCACAGCAACTACAAACTTTCTCAGATGTCGCATCATGCAAAGCGGAGCACGTCAGAACATAAATGCCTAACTCGTAAGCTGCTCTTCACCCTGCCAGCTACCACTGTGACATTTGATTGTGACGATGCGTAATTAGTAGAGATCCTGGCAGCTTCCTCACATAAACCACAGGTAGTATTTCCTGTCTGAAAAAGACTATTTCCTGTTATGAACCACATGTAAGAAAGGAAAACAGGAAAATCCTTTTCTCCTGAACGTTTCCTGAAAATGACCTATTAGTTCACTGGCTAACTGATTATAGCAGAAGAGTTATCACAGTTGTGGGACTAATTGCTAAACTAGGTCTCTGTGTAGATAGCTGAATAATCAACTTACCTACTCAATGGATAACAAATCCACTTGCCCATTAATGACTTTGTGATTGACTGATAATCCTGTTTAACAAACTTTTAATCTAAAGCTGGCTGTTTAAATAAGACTACCTGACAAAATAAATCCCTGTAGTTTGACACTTTGGCCTCATTTCTTGGCGGCAACACACTGACAGGCTGACTTGACTTTGTGCTGCTGGGCTGAGCCTCTCAGAGGAGGAGGAAATGCTGCAGATGGTTTCTTTATTGTAGGCAGGGACAAGTCTGAACATGCCTGCATGCACAGCTGACCTACAGCTGAGAGAGGTGGAGGAGGAGGAGGAGGAGGAAGAGGAGGAAGCAGAGGGGGCAGTAAGATATTTGTTTACACTGCAACTGCTCTGTCATAACACAGAGGCTCAGAGCCAAAGTTAAACCTGCTGAGCCACTTCTGCAGCCTTACCTGAATTCGCCTTTCTGACTAATTTTCCTCCGGGACACAGACGACTTACTCCACCTGATCCATAAAGCAAACACCCGGAGAGGTGATTTTCTTGCTGGAGCCAATGAGACTTGAGCAGCCCCAGGCACAAATCAACAACTCACAGACATGTAATCCAGAGTGACAGCAGTACAATGGGCTTTAATAACCCTTATTACTTATATTACAAAGCAGCAGTTATCTTGATATTCCTGTCATGTTAATCCCGCCTTGCACCTTAAACTCAAGATATACATCGGGTGAAACCGGTTTGAGCAGATGGCCGTCTGTACCGCCTTGTGTGGTTTCTTGAAACATCAGTAAAAAGGCCTGCTGGCTATAAGGTCACTCTGCTATAGAGGGACTGCATGTTTATCCCTGTGACAGCTGCATCACATCTCAACTTCATCTCCACCCTCCACCTGTCCCCCCTCATCATCGCTGCCCAAACAACCTCCTGTCAAGTAAATAAAGCCCTGGCTGCAGTAAACGCATAACCAACCATATTCTCCTGTCAACTGATAACGTTCATGTTTACTTAAGGGTGGGGGGGTCTGGAAGGCAAACACGTGTGTAGCTGAGTCACATCTGATCATAACCACCGCGGCTCATCGCATACATGTACAGCTTGTTTCCTGCTGCAGTGGCCTTAAATCAAATCTGCTGTGGGTAGTCTGACCAGGTGTCCCTGTTTTATGCACTGCCCCACACATGGAGACAATTTCCTACATTTTGATCAGCTCTAATTTGCAAAATCAACACTGTAAGATGAGACACTTTTCTTCTGGAATGTGCTGAGAATGACCACTAATAAACAGAAATATGGTTACAATTAAAGCCGCAAGCAGCGATGATGGTCAAAGATGGATGACGCGTGCATCTGTTGCTGCTAGGTGGCGCTATGACTCATTATTGGTATGCATATGTGTTCATGTCAGGACTTCTCAAACATGGTAAGTTTGGGGTCGACTGGACATTACATATGGGAATGACAGCAATTTAAATTTCAAGGTGAATGCTCAAAATTTGCGATAAAGCCAAGGACATGCCCTTCAACTAAACCTCAAAAGCATTGCACTTGCATATCACCAAAGTCTTCAGATTTGACAGACAAAACATCAATTTGATCAGATTGAATTTCTAGAATGAGGAGTTTGTTAATATATAATACCTGGAAATGGCAAAAATTGTGCCAAAAATTCAAAATGGCGGCTTACTGTTGTGTTTCGAGCATGGCAAGAGGGCTTTTTGTACCTATTGGGGCTTCATATGCGCGCACCAAAATTCATACATGTATGTGAAACACAGAGGCAGGACTCCCTTGTTACAGTTTTGTAGGGGGGGTGCTATGGAGTGCAAGACCCATAATCTAACTACATTTTGACCATTTCTTATGTGAGCATGTTTAGGCTCTCAAAAACGAGAATAATCTGGATCATAACAACAATAAATGAAGCACTTTCAGAGCTATAGTCCAGTCCAGTAGTGGCAGAAGGTGATCAGAGCCTGCAGTTCACAACGATGTGCCAGGTGATGGGTGCATGCCCACTGAAACCCAATTAATTGCCAGACTAAAGGTTATTGGAGTAAAGAGCGTGAAAGCAATATTGCTTGAGGCAAAACTTTAGCTTCCTTTTTTCCTCGCTGCGTTGACTTGGGAACATTACATTGAAGTAAAATATATTGCCCATCCCTTGACAAATCCCTCTCAGCATGTGTTCCACAAACATACTCTTTGTACCACATTTACTCTGTTGGAATCTTGTTGGAAGGGTTAATGATTAATGGCGTGCTCAGACTTGGTGATACATTAACCCTTCTTCTACCTGCCTCTCAAACAAAGCGATAACTAACCCGTGTGGTTTGAACATTACACCATGCTACAACTCATGTAAGACTGTGTAACTATTATTATCTCACCTGGCTCCTCTCCTGAGACGACACTGGGTGCCTGTGCACCTCTGCACCTCCGGCTGGAAGATGATTGTGATACCGCAGGTAACTGCTGGTTAGCATGGGGGCCACCCTGGCCCTCTGGGTGGGGGTGAACCAGTGGGTACGACACATAGAGAGCCTGCAAGGGCTGCAGATGGTGGTGGTGGTGATGGATGTGTATGGCACCGCTGCCAGTGCCAGAGGCGGGGCTGGTGAGCATCCCGGGCCAAGTGTGGAGAGGGCAAGGCAGCTCCACTTGGCAAGTGTTGTGGCATGGAAGAGAGGAGTTTCCTCCTGCAGGGGTTTCTCCAGTGCTCTGAACGGCGTGTGCTCGGGCCATCTCAGTGGTAGTCTAATTCACACACAGAGAGAAAACAGAAGTACTTCCATTAGTTCTTATTTCCAATTCAGTTTTGTTTCCAGAGTGAGTTTGCTAGTTTCAATTTAGTCGTTACAGATTAAAATGTTCCTTTTTTAAGTTTCACTGTTGGTTTTTATGAATACAACTCAGGGCTCAGGCTGCTGCCGTGTGGGTAGGTGGAGGGGCTCCTAGGGGTTTGCCCATGATGCACTGAGCATTTCCTCTCCACCCACCTTTTTCCCTCCCCATGCATCTGTATTCCACTATGATATGTCACTACATTTTTTATTCTATAGTCTGTGTTTTTTCCTTGTCTCTCTATACTCTCCTTTTTTCTCTTCTCTTTCCCCTCACCCCTTCAGCTGGTTGAAGCCGATGGCTGAGCCTGCTTCTGCCAGAGGTCTTTTCCTGTTAAAGGGGAGTTTTTCCTTCCCACCTTCACCATGTGCTGGGTAATTGGGTAATTGTCTTATTGTTGGGGTTTTCTCTCTAATATTTTAGGGTCTTGACCTTACACTATAACGTGCCTTGAAGTGACTTTGTGTGACTTGGTGCAATATAAATAAAACTGGATTGAATTATTCATCAGACTTAAGAAATTCAGAAAACACTTGAGACAAATCCCACTCTCAATAAACATATGCCTCAAAAGCATGACTGAAGACATTTCCTCTATTTTTTTTTAAATTTTTCATTCATTGAAACAAAGTGTCCAGTATTGTTTTCACATGTGTAGTTTTTAGTTTACTACAATGTTTTTCACACAAACAAAAACACAAGAGAGGGGGTTCAAATTAATCTACTTTAAACCCGAAAATGCATCAGAAGTAATACATTCTACAATGACCATCTACAAAAACACTTAAAATAGAAGAAAACGCAACAAATTGCTTGTTTTGGTGGCACAAAGGCAGCTGGATGGACACATAAACGTGTAAGTACAAGAGTTTCAGAGATCAAAACACGAAAATCTGCTGATCTAAATCTAGCTCCGCTGTTTCTCTCTCTCTCTCTCTCTCTCCTTCGCCCCAGTTTGACCTACCAACCTATATTCGCCTATTGACCCTTCGGCCGCTAGGGGGCAGCGGCGGCGGCTCCGATTCAGGAGCACGAGAGCTGTGTTTGTAAACAAATCCCTGCCGCTCGAGCGCCAGGTTGTGCGCACTCGCAGGGTGAAGTGGAAGGGCGCGAGCGCAGCGGAGCGCTTCAGCCTTCACCAAAAAAACAAAACAAAACAAGCACAAAAATGGCAACGAACTCGACAAAACGCGCATTTAAGCTTATATCTGCGCAAAGCGGCCTGCGCGGTCTACCTCGGGACAAAGTGGCAGCTTTTAAGTTAAATTGAAAGGCAGGAGCAGCCGCGAGCGGCCATGCTAGTTTTTCGCAGGTCGTCCGAGATTAGCGCACATTTGTTTTTACCGCTTCTACCGTTCGCGCTTCTTCTTCTAACATGTCGGGGCTTGTCTCTCCCAGGGCAGCGGCGGAAATCAGTGACCGATAAACACGGGCCCGCCGGTGGACGCGCCGGGGTTTAAATGTGCCGCTGCGCGGTGAAAATGTGACGCCGAAGAAGCTGGGAGCAAACGAGATCCCGGCGGGGTTTTAAAGTTTAAAGCGCCGCTTGTTCCCGGGCAGCTGAGCAGATGACGCAACTTCGCGCTGTCAACTTGTGCGGTGAGGAATCTGAAGCGCTTACTTGGTGCAGGTTATCTGAAGATCCGCGGCGAGGCTGTCTGCAGGCGTGAATCTGACGGTAGCAGCCGGCCATCAGCGGGGATACAAGCTGCCAAAAAAACCCCAAAACAAAACACAAAAATAATAAAGCCGTGGATGCGACCGGGAGGAGGCTCGGGAGAAGATGCTTTAACGGTCCGCCCGGAGGAAAGCGTGTCACTCCATCTCAGGTGGATTGTCTCGGTGGGTAGGCTTCTCTGAGGCGGGTTAAGCCATCAAAACAGAAACTATCGATGCTGTCGAGGCGCAGCGGCTCGCTAACGAAGCAGCGACCTGCCGGTGCTGCAGACTGTCCGGGTTTTTCTGTCTCACAGGAGCCCCTCTCGGCTTTTATAGAAAAGTCAAGTGAGAAAAAGTGAATCCTACATCCGCTCTGACCTTTCATAATATCTCTCGAGAGGCGCTGTACACTATAAGACAAAAGTATTGGGCCACCTACAGGAGCTTTATGTTATTACATTCTGAATTCTTTAATATGAAGCCGCCACCCCCATCATCAAATAGAGCTGAAAATGCGTGACCATGTTTCTTTTTTAACCTTTATTTAACCAGGAAGTGAGCTCTCGAGATTAAGAACCTCTTCTGCCAGAAAGAATCACCCTAGCATGTTTTTCAGTGGCAGGAGAAACCACACCTGGATTTGAACCCGGGACCCTCTTGCTGTGAGGCAACAGTGCTAACCACTGATCCACCGTTTTGGCCGACACAAGAAGAAAATAAGGTGAATCAGTGTAAAATATGGCCTGATCAGATGTCAGAACTACTGTATACAGTACTGTCATTATGGCATCATGTATGCCAGGGATGAAAAATAAATAGAAATTTTTTTTTATCATATGTCAGAAACTACTTATTTGGCCTCACTTTATGTACCTGTCCAGTTATTTGTAATTTTACCATGTACTAACAATGTGCTTTTATTTTGACGGCTGCTAACTTGACTTCCTGCCCCTCCCTCTCTCCTCCTGCACAACAAGTGCTGACATGCTCCTTTACGCGATGCTGCTGTCTTTTCCTCTAACCCTCTCACCTCCTTTCTCCCTTTCCTTCTCATTTTATTTAGCTTTTTTTGTATGAAGGCGACGACACAGTGAGAACACAACACTTCCTGTGTGATTCCATCTCTGTCTGTTAATGCAAACATCAAACCCTCCTGCATTTGGCAGGTAATGCCCTTTTTTTTTTTTTTTTTTTTTCTTTTGTTTTCCCTCCCCCCCCCCCCCTTTT
>VUQH01039155.1:0-10398 GCA_015106775.1 Etroplus canarensis
CCCTAACCTCTCCCCCCCCCCCCCCCAGTTTAAGATTCTTTAACTTTCTCAGAACAAAGAACAATAACGGTTAAAATACAATTAAGTCCCATGATCACCTGCCCACTGGGACAGAGCACCAACCATGCTAATACCATGGGAAGCTCTCCAAACACAGGTCATCAAATATTGTTTGAACTCACCATAGTTCTGTTGGTTACACAACCATGGTCCAATACTTCAATATTTTCATGGCCAGTGTCAAGCAAGATCTCAGCTAAATGCTGGTATCAGGCAAGTTTCCATCAGGGAACAAGTAAATGGCTCTGCATACATTGTAATGCAAACTGTTTGTGTAGGACAGTAAGGTGTCATAGCAGTTGGTGAGAGCCCTCGACACAATTTGAATGCAAAACATGACTACAAATTGCATCTAGTTTGTAAAGTTGCCAGGCCAGCGTTCTGTAGTGGTCAGGTGTACTCTCCGGCCAATACGTCAGATTAAGAATTATGCATATGCACCATCGTAAACTTTCTAGGCAGTTTGTGGATGTTTTTCTCCAATGCCACATGCCAACATTGAGCAGTACTCCAGTCAAGATCGAATGTAGACCTTGTATATGTGAAGGAGCAGGTCATTGCTTCTCAGTGGCAGCTTCACTTTAAGCAGCCTCAGAAAAAAACTACCTTTTGAGGAAACCTTTGCAGGTATGTTGAGGTAATTGGCTGATTAGGGTGATGCCATGACTTTCAAATTGAAACTTTGCACAATATTCTAATTTTCTGAGATGCTGAATTTTGGGTTTTCATTATCTAATCCTCAATTTCAAGAAAAAGGCTTGAAACATTTCACTCTGAATCTATAATATGGGTTTCACTTTCTGAAATGAGTGACAAATATTGAACTTCATGATGTAATTTTGAGATGTACCTGTATAAAAGGGGCAATTATCATGTGGGTATTTTTCTGTCTTAGGTGGTGTCAAACACTGTAGAAAAGGTGTGCCAGTCTGCAGCAGAAGCCAAAGAAGCTATGGTGGGGGCTGTGAAGGGTGGTGTTGATCTGACCCGGGCAGCAGTCAGTGAGGGAATCGACACAGTCATGAGTACCAGGATGGGCCAGATGGTCAGCAGTGGGATTGGCCTGGCCCTCAGCCAATCTAGGGACTGGGTTAACCAGACCCTGCCACTCACTGAGGAGGAACTGGGTCAGTAGCTATAAAATGTGGAAACAATCACTCTGTAATTTAAAAAAAACCATGGGAGGGAAACAATTTCTATTGAGGTAGACAAGTGTTATGACAAGTTGAAAGTTAAAGATTGAATGGCATTTTTAAAGATTCATAAAAGCAGGACAAGGCAATCTAGTAATATCAGGGGTGGTTATAAGGGTTAAATTCAACCAGTCACTTAACACATGACTGGTTGAGGCTATTATAGGTAGGCAGGACATTCCAATGAACTGCCCTTCTGTTAACTTGGCCCAAAAAGCACCTGCAATTTCCAACACTCACAGCTTTGACACCTGCTACTGTGATGTCATGTTGGTAATGACAACCTGCTATGCTCCATGGTGGTAGTTGGAGTTCATCCTTTTCTTGGATTATGGCTATGATAATGCACCATTAAAACAGTAGCAGCAGCACTAAAGTCACTATCTGGATTTTAGGATTGTTCAGTGTTAACCATCAAAGTGGGTTTTAATAGAGGCACAGTGACAGCATAATATCCCTAACCCTTACAAACTGATCACCAGAGAGTGACTCTCAGGACTTTCTCACTTTAGCAGAAATGTTTAACTGTTTAGCCAGGTAGCAAAACTTGAAATGGCTGCAACAGTTGGCACATAAGGTAGGTCAAGTCCACTGGGCTTTTACACCTGAGCCTACAAGGCTTATTGGGCCAGAGCTTATCCCCATTTCTGTAGTGTGAGGCAACTTAGGAGTTGGACACTAGTCCATTGCAGGTTACCTTACCAGTATTTTACTGGTGCCCATTTTTATGCTGGGTGGACAGAGGCACACTTGCAGTTGGGACCTTGCCTTGAGTCTTGGTGAGGGTATGACCAGGATTCAAGCTCATAACCTCTATCATGAGCCCAGCACCTTAACCTGGGGCAGTGGTGAAATGGTTAACAGTTGGCACAGTAGGAGGGAATCCCTTGTTCTGGTCTTTATGTACCAACTAACCTACCCTATAAATGGGACACATGTCAACGATGCATTTCTTAGTAACTTCACATACATGAGATTAACACTTATCTTTCAGCTGCTGTGGCTGAACGAAGCACCAGTGAGGCAGGTACCTCTTCAGACAGCCAAAGCTACTTTGTCCGTTTGGGGAGACTCTCTGTTGAGGTACAGGCACAAGCTCTACAGCAGTCCTTGGACCGTGCACGCCATTACAGGGATGCCACCTCTGCTGCAGTGGCAGAGATTACCAAGACTCTGGACCTGCTAGCGGGTGCCCGTGGCAGTTTTGGTAAAGCAAGTAAGCAGCTAGGAGGAGCCTCAGAGAAGCTGTTGCAGCATTGGCTGGAGTGGAAGCAGAAGCAGGGAGATGGACAGTCTGAGCCAGAGAGCACTCAAGATGAATCTGAGGTCAGACTAACACTTTGAAGTGCTTATCAAACACTGAATTCTTTTAAATGTCTTGTACTTTAGTGTGGACATGTGCAGCATGTTCACACTAAAGTAATTTGGAATACAACATGACCAAATCTGCATAAGAATATTTCTCAAAGGCAAGGAATGAACAATACAGGGTACAAGTGATACTGCATATTGCTACTATTTTATTGGCTTTTGCCATTGTTGGATTGCAATTGAACTATTGGCTCTTTATTACACTTTGGATTGTACTAATTTCAATAAATTCTAATATTTCTACTTAATGTTTATCACAGCTGGCATGGAGGGCCCTCTCTATGGTACGTAGTTTAAGTGACCAGCTACGGTCAGCATGCTCCAAGATGGTTTCAAGTACTCGGGGTCTGCCATCTGCAATCCAGGACAACCTGAGTGTAGCACAAGAAACTGCTCAAAACCTGTATTCCTCTGTGGTGGATGCAAACTCCATCACACCAGACCTTGCTGAGTGGATCCGTTACCAACTGACCCAAGTACTTATTACCTGTACTCTACTACACTGGTGCTGCTGCTTATTTACATGTAGTTCCTTTCTTTTAATTCTTCAACCACAACATCCGTATTTCTTAAATGTAATGGAATTCCATATGCTGCCACCCATTCTCAGGGGTAGCTGCTTTTTCATATTCTTTTAAAGTGACACTCAAACTTCTGTTGCATTAAGTGTACTCAGTATTTCAGAGAACTTACTAAATTGTGTTAAAAGAAATACTTATGCATTTATTGCAGGTTCAGACTGCTTTGGATGGTCTCATGAATTATCTACTGCACAACAACACACATAACTGGCTGGTGGGACCTTTTGCTCCACAGATCATTAAGGATGCAGAGGGAGATGCAGCAGGGAAGAAGGCTGGACCTAAAAAGTAAACTTGAAGACTTGCTGTGTTTTCAATGATTCAGTGGTTTGGGACTATTGATGGAATGTTTTAAATATGTGCACTGGTAATCATGAAATGGAAGTTTAAATGCAAGTTATTGATACTCTTCATGTAGAAGTTAATGAAAATCCATAAACCTTAACATGTGCCTTATGAAAAACTTTCACTTTAGTCTTTGAGACTTGAACACTTATCTCTAATTCTAATATTTCCCTCTTGGAAGGAACTTAAGCCAAGCATATATGAATGTTCCAGAATAGAGAAAAATCTTGAATGAGATGTAGACCTCATAATGCATTGCATTTGTTTTTGGTTTTAAGTTTCCTTTCACTGTTGGAGTAATGTCAATGAGGTGATGTGTAAATAAAGCTGTAATACTGCACACTCTTGTGTCTCGAATAGATTCCTCATCACACGCTGCCTTTGGGCTTCCTCCTGCCTGCTCAATCTTCAACATTCTTGTCCAGAATATCAACACTTTTGTGTTCAACCCATCTCAACTTTGCCCTTTTGTCCCCAAATAACACAACCTGAGCAGTTCATGATGTAATTTCTTATTCTGGTCACACCTAACTTGAATCACAGCATCTTCAGCTCTGCCACCTTCTGTCTTGTCAGTGCCATGATTTCCAAACATGCATCAAAGCAGGTCTCACTGCAGTCTTGTAAACTTTTGCCATAATCCTGTCACAAATCACCCCAATACTCAGATTTCTTGGTCCTTTCTTTTCTATAGTATTTCGTATAGATGTAGAGAACTTTCGCACTGCATACATGCTATAATAGAATTTCCCAGTTTTGGATGAATAAAGTAATGTCTTTCTAGCCAGAGGCACTGCTTGAGGCCCCAGCCCAGTGGGGAACCCCCAAAGGTGACCAATTAACATACAGTAGTGGGTATGTGCAGAGATTCCAATGACAGATCTGACCTCCCTAAGAGGGCTATACCAGATTCCACTCACTGTTCTGGTTTTATTGTGGTTTGTTTTTGAATGATAAACTTTCTATGTAGGTTTTGAAAATAGTCTAATGTGAGATTTAGAAATTAAGAGTTTGCAATTTTAACAGTGAACACTGGAGGGGCCCCAGCAGAAACTAGATGTGTCTACAATCCCAATTCCAAAAAGGTTGGGATGCTTCATAAAACGCTAAAGAGCACAATGAAATGATTTGCAAGTCTCAAACAGTATTTTAACAAAAGAACTTCAGAAAAATCAAAAAGTGAGACATTTTACTGTTGAGGAAAAATACTAGTGCATCTAAAAAGTTGGGACAAGACCATGTTTACCTCTGTGGAGCATCCCCTCTTAACAGTCTAAACATCTGGGGACTGAGACCAGCTGCTGGACCTTTAGGAGAGGAATGTCCCATTCTAGTCTATAGGATTCCAGTTGCTCAACAGTCCTGGGTTGTCATTGTCCTATTTTGCATTTCATGATGCACCAAATGACAGGTCTGCACTGCAGGCCTGGGTACACATTTTGAATAACAATTTAACCTTGAGCTTGCTGAACCTGTCTCTTTGCTTCCGATGGCCTCTTTAAGGTGTTCTTTTTTACACCCAATCACATTACTGGCCTGTTGCAAGTTAACTTAATTGCACCGTGTTCCTCCAGCACTTATTTTTCCAGTATCACTGTTCCAACTTTTGAGACATGTTGCTGCCATCAAATCCAAGATGAGCTAGTATTTTTCATTAAATGGTAAAATGCCTTGATTTCAACAGCTGATACCACTGCATTTTTATTTATATACATACACCCATTCATGTACGCGCACGCACTATGTAGTTTTCATATTCATAAAGATATAGAACAAAGTCTTTTCTCCATATTAGATATTTCTAGTGTAAGAGACTTTGCTCATATGCTTCTGAGACACGTATTCAGAACCAGTTGATCATTTTGACAAGTTTTTGTTATTGTCGTACTTTTGGGCGTATGTCTCTGCAAATACAAGTAGTATTGGAAATATGGAACTACTAAATATGAAAGTATATAAAGTTCTGCTGTTATGGATGAGGAACATGTGTCAAGATACTGCCCACAGAGCAATTTACATCTAATTCTTTAACTTGATTAAGAAATGTAGAATCCATGGTTCAGCCTAAATGAAACTTCTTTGCTCTCTTTTGAGAGCAGAGTGGGTGTTTGTGGCGTGTTAGCTCTGCTGGCCTGTCTCACCGAAGGCTGACACTTATAAGTGACGTCATGGTCGTTGTTTCGAATGTCGGGAGTTAGCGCTGGGTAGGAGGCCGCGCACTCTGCTGGGGACACCAACTTGTACAAATTTGAAGCCCAAGGTCGTCGACGGCCCCCGGTACCTTCTATTTAAGGTAACGTCTTCATCCTAGACTGCCACGGCTGGCTGCCGTCGTCTGGTAGCGAATGTTAAGCAGCCTCGGACACTGTCGGAAAGCCCACTGGTTTGGGTCGGCTGATTATGCTAGCAACTCGGCTAACGTTAGCCTGCTAGGTCTAGCCTTTATTCGATTGAAAACCCCAGATTTGTGTGTCGTTCGTCGCCGGAGGCGTTATTGTTTTTAGTTTCTTGGTTTTTATTAAGACAGAGGCCCACCAAACGAGTTCTGTCCATTGGTATGCAGTGTCAGACGGACACACCGTCCACCGAGGCTGTGTGCTAATGTTAATGTTTGCTTTGAGCTGTACAGGCATAGGACGCCAATTGTTTTTTTTTTCTGCGGACAAACTCAGACTGGGAATACTCAGCTCGAAGTTGTTCGGCTAAACTGCAAGCAGCACAGTTGTATCGTTTGCCGGCCCATCGGTAATTATTAGAGCTTCGTTTTCGAATTGGTTTTGTTTTTAGTTTTGTTCTCCTTATTCTTAACTCTGCCCCTGACCAAAAACATCTTGTTCAGCGGAAGAAAGCATGAACCAGCTGAGCTCGTGTTTTCACAGACCGCAACTTGCCTTTTACGGTGGAATTGTGTACAACTCTTTGTACCTGTGCCATGCACAGCTTTCCTTCTTTTTTTTTTTGTTAAACAAATCCCACAGCTTACTACTTTAAAAAAGCCTGGCCCATTTCTGTAATGCTGCAAGAAGTGCAGTACTTTAGGCAACATATAATTTGTATTTATATTGCTGTTGTAGTTTTTTTTGCTGATGTCAGTGATTGATTTGAGTTCTGCAGTGCTTTTGAAGTGTAGTTTAAATCGCATTTTTACTGTGCCAAAGTCCAGTCCTGATTTGGCAACAGAATTGGACTTTGACACTTGATGTTGGTCTTAATTTTGGTTTATTAAGTTATAAACCAATGATAAACTTTCACAATAGCTGCAACTAGTAGGCCATAACCCTTAGCTCACAAATGCCTCTTTTCCACTTATGCATGGCTATGCCTAATCTGGAACTGTTTCCATGAATACTACTGCCTGTGCCAGAAAGCTCACACCAGGTCAGCATCATAAAATGACCGGTCTTAAAGTTGGAACCACTGACTGTGGGAGGGGCTACAGCTAGAGTGATTTGCCAAGCCCCCATATTTCATCTGCCATGATTTTCTTTCTTTAAGCTACATAACAAGCAGTCTTCAAGCCTTTGAAAACTGACAGTGGCCCTATGTCAGTGCAAAAGAGTCGTACTCTACTCAAACTCTACTCTCATGCTTCAGTGCCAGTCTCCAAGCTCTTTTAGCTCAAATGGGAAAGTTATGTGATCAAATAGGGATTGCTTATCATTTTGACTAACTTCTGCAACCCCATTTTCAGGACTATCCTCTCCCATCCCCCTTACCCCCTCTGTCAGAGCATGGCTCAGGAGACCAATCAGACGCAGGTGCCAATGCTTTGCACTATGGGATGCGGTTTCTATGGTAACCCCCGCACCAACGGCATGTGCTCGGTCTGCTACAAGGAACACCTGCAGAGACAACAGGGAGGGGGGCGATCCAGCCCCCCTGGAGAGAAAGGTAGGAAGATGGGAGAGACATGACCTATAAAAAGCAGGGGTATGCCAGATAAGGGTGTATCAGGTGGGAAAAGATAGAAACTTTTAAATGAGAGTAACTCAGTGTACTGGAATAGGGAGGTGAATTTGCTAAAAGGGGTTGGAGAACAGAGGTGGCAGTGGCTGCCTACACTGTGGCATCAGACAGCAAGAGACTCGCATTGCCATCTGTTTTACATTAACCAAAAATGCATCTGATCGTGGTAAACAAATACACATTGGGAATGGCATATGACAGGATACTTGAGAACAAATGGAAATTTATCCATGCGCAAGGCTAGAACAACAGTTTTCTGTGTGATTTGCGGTAGCTG
The DNA here is from genome assembly GCA_015106775.1 of Etroplus canarensis. Lineage (NCBI taxonomy): Eukaryota > Metazoa > Chordata > Actinopteri > Cichliformes > Cichlidae > Etroplus > Etroplus canarensis. The sequence goes on from VUQH01039155.1 coordinate 7,794, forward strand.
TCTTTTCTCCCCCCACACAAAAACAGCTGCTACTTCGCCAGCAGGATCACCAGGGTCAGCTGGTGTGAGTGTGGAGAGTACAACCTCAGAGCCCAGTACAGAGGTGACAGGAACTCCACCTGAGGAACAAACAACCAGGTATGTTGGACACTTCTGCTCAGCCTTATGTTTTTTCAAGAAACACAACCTCATTGAATCATTTTTAATTGTGAGATCATTCAACAAGCTAATTTTTGCTCCAGATTGGGCCTTTTTTATTAGTCCTATCAGTTCATACAAACATACAGTTTCCCTCTGCAGAAGTCAGAGGCTAAGCCATTATGTGAATATTTAATTATGAAAATGCAATCTTCTGGCATTATGGTACAATCATGTCCTGAGTCAAAAACATTTTTTGTCTTTGCCTGTTGACTCTGAGCTCTCTTGTAAGAACTTTTCAGAAAATTCATTTGCACGTGTTTCTATATATTGACAGCCCTTGGTGGCTAGTGAGGTCTTTCTGCCATTTTCATTACAGTATTTTGGCGTGGATTTAGAAAAAGTCCCCAATGGTTAACAAAAGCTGAATTAAGCATATAATAGGCTGTGTTGTATTTGACACTGAAAAAATTAGCTCGAGTATAGCATCGTTTAAAAATTAGCTTGAGGGCTTGTTCTGGAAAACTGCAGTGTAATGCTGAATAATTTTTGCTGGCAAAGTTCTTTTTCTGCAAATTGGCATTTTGCAGGAGCACTTTTGATTAGCTTTTGCTACGCCAGTGAAATGTTTTTTTAATTGTAAAAATATATTTAATTCATAGCATTACCCTTTTTTTAATGTGGTCATCCTCTGGTGTTCTGTGGGGCTGTTTTTAAATGATTTTTGTATTACAGTATATATTCACTGGATTTGTTGCCTTTTGCAGAACAGAGAACAGGATAAAGTTTGAAAGTTGATTGAAGAATAATCTGTAGGATACAGTTTTTGAGCAGTTGTACTGTAAATTTCTTGTGCAGAGTAGAATAGACTTCAAAAATGAAAACTTTGTTGCAGCATTAACTCCTTTATTATAACTCCAACAGGAGTCAAAAATGTTCACAGCATACAGGCACCAATGTCTTCACTATACACACACAGCACAGACACTGAGAGACATACACAGACTGACTTCTTCTTCTTCTTGTAAATTTTATTGGTGGTTGGCAAACAACAAAATGCTACACAGACTGACATCAAGGAAACTTAAACTTAAAGGTGTCCCAACAAGCCACTCCCCTCCTCAAGTCATGCCCAGACATGTTGCACTTCAAGGTACCTTCATCCTTTGAAGGTGACAACAAGGTACAACAATTTTGCATGAGGAAAAGGGAGGGGAGAAGAGGAGAGGACAGTGAAAGAGAGGAGAGGAGGGCCCGCGGCCTTGGCTGATGATGCCAGGGTCACGGGCCCTGCGCAAAGGTGACATGGGTGGACAGGATACTAGTGGGTGGCAGTAATGCATTATTTTGTTGTTTGCCAACCACTAATAAAATTTACAAGAAGAGGAAGAGCAATTTTGCATAGATGTAACTGTTGAATACTGCTTTTATAACACTCTTATTCTAGTTACGAAGCACAACATCCTGTAACAACATGCATATACTACATCACGTTTAGTTTGTTTCTCAGTTATTTAAACTGACTCTTATTCAGTGGCTTAGTCAGCAGATCAGCTAACATCTGCTTGGTATGACAGAACTTTATTTCTATCACACCCTTCTGGACCAGTTCACGGATGAAGTGGTACCTGATGTCAATGTGCTTGGTTCTTTTGTGTCCTACTGGATTCTTTGTCATTGCGATTGGGTGGTAGCTCAACCAGCTCCCAAGTGTTGTTCTCCAACAATGACCCAAATCCAGAGTCTACAACTGCTTTCCAGTAAGTTGAGCACTGACCGGACAGAGCCACCTCCATAGTTGCTGGCTCTTTAATTGCTGCACAAAATGCTACATGAGCAACCTTTGAGTAATCAGCATACTCATCATATCCATAACGAACGCTGGGATCTCCATGACTCCTATGGCGTTATGCCCTCAGCTTCTTCTCTGGTTTCTTTTTCGCTGCCTGCTTCCTCCATGTCTTTGATGTCTATGTTTGCTGTCATTTCTTGTTTTACAGACTGTTTCTGTTGCCCAAAATTTGATTAATTGAAAATCACATCTCACAATGATTAATTTCTTTCTCTAGGATCATAGAGCCTGTATCTTTTTTTGACAATCACTGTAGCCAAGAAATCTTAAGCTTCTTTGCTTTCTTGTCGAGTTTCTTCCTTTCACACTCTGGACTAAGTGCATATGCTACACAGCCAAAAACTTTGAAATCAGACACATCAGGAACCTTGTCATACCACCTCTGAAACGGTGTTTCACCTGATGTAGCTGCTGTCACTTGGTTTCTGACGTAAGCAGCAGTGTTGACAGCTGACTTTGATGTGACCAGATCCGTAGGCTTCCACTGTTCGCCCATCTCCCACCTTAACTGGCTCAGGCTTCTCGAACTTCTGATAGTTCACCAACAGGCCATTATTAAAGGTCATGTGACGTGAAGCTCCTGAGTCGAAAATCCACCTTTCATCAGGATGCTTT